>SJYC01077665.1:0-14381 GCA_006408675.1 Madoqua kirkii | reverse complement strand
TATCCCCCCCCGCCCCCGCCCCTGACACCCACCTTCCTACTGTCTGTGAGTGTGAGTTCTCTTGATACTTCATGTGAATAAAGTGATGCAGGGTTTGTCCTTCTGTGCTTGCTTGTTGCACTGAGCACACTGTCCTCAGGGATCACTCACGTTAGAGCAGATGAGGAGTGCTTCCTTTCTGAGACTGAGAAATGTCCCGTTGTGTGGCTGGGCCGCATTTGGCTTATCCCCTCAGCTCTTGATGGTCTTGTTGGGTTTCCACTTTGGCTCTTGTGGATGATGCTGCCAGGAATGTGAGTGCACAGTCGTCTTTAGTTCTTTTATGTGTGTACCCAGAAGCATGATTGCTGGATCAGAGAATAAATCTATATTTTGTTTTTTTGAGGAACGTCCATATGATTTTCTACAGTAGGTGTCCCATTTTATATTCCCACTATGGCAGACAAAGACTAATTTCTCCAAATTCTCAGCAACAACTCTGTTTCTTTCTTCATTCCTTTTCTTGCTTCCTTTCTCTCTCTCTCTCTCTCTCTTTTCCTTCCTTCCTTCCTGATAGTAGCTGTCGTAATGAATATGAGGTGTGTTTTGCTTCATTTTCACTGAAATACATTGGTTTACGCTTCTGATTCTCACACAACTCCTCCATCTCTCCTCATTCTGTAGACAGGAGTTCTCAACGAGGAGCTGAGGCGCTTGTCAGGATGCTGGTGGAAGGGTGACCCCAAGCCTCTTGCCCTTCCCCCTTTCTCTGTAACCTGCTGGCAGCCAGCCACACTCTCCGAAATCCTCTAACACGTGGATTTGGAGACTCAGGGGACTCGAAAGGCGGCAGGCTACTGATGGTGCAAGTCTGAGTTTTTTGAAGTCAACAAAATAGTCAATGATGTTTCCAAAATCCCCGTAGACTATCAGAGACTTTGGCGGGGGGAATATTTCCTCCTGGAGTTCATTTCTAATTTTCTGATACTGTCGTGGGTTTGCTTGGAACCTCCCTTTGGAGCTGTACTGCCAAGTGCATTTTCTTGGGATTGATTAGCCCAAGGGCAGAGGGACCTGATCTAGAACTCAAGCCCCACTGTGTGGCCACAAAGGCTCCCCTCTCACAAGGCCTCCCCCCTGGCTCGGCTCTGAGTGTGTGCATGTTTGCATTTGAGCTGGGTCTCTGTGAGTGTGTTATTTTTGCAGAGCTGCTCTCTGATGTACAGAATTGATTTGTTCTCTTACGAGGTTTTGTGTGGAACAGATTTTATGTGGTGTTTTTTAGAGCTTTGCACCCCTTCAGAGAAAATGACTTTTCGTGCCCAGGAATATTGACACTGGAAATATTCCTCTTGACTCGGAGCATCTCGCTCGCACCTGTTTTTACACTTTGGCTGATGAGCCTGCTCATGACATGAAATTCCTCCCGGGACCTGGGTTATCATAATGATGTCTATTTTTAGTGCATCTTGCAAACAAGGAAGGGCAGGCCATAGCAATGCTTTTCTTGGGAGGGGGTGGGATTTAGAGTCGGTTGGCGTTGTGTGCTTGTGTGTGTTTAACTGTGATTTGGGAGATCTTTTTTTTTTTTCTCAACTTTAAGCTGAGGGAAGGGAAAAGGAATAAGAAAGGCCAAGGTCACTTGGAAATGAATGATGATTCTACTAGGGTGTGTTCTGGATGAACCACAAGAAACTGCCCCTGCTGATTTCTGAGATGAGCATCACACTGGAGTTGGGAAAGAGTCTGAACAGTCTAGGAACTTCCATCGTAAGTGGCTTTCTTTATGTTGTAAGTTATTTTGCAGGCTCTCTGGCGCCAGACCTGCTGCTTCTCTGAGTGATTTTGAATCTATGTGTATAGACAGGCAAAGCCACAAGCCTCTTGTCTCCGGTGTTAGGTTTCTGTTGAAAAACTAGGAATCACGATGTGAGCAAATTGGGAAGGGCCTCACGGGCTCAGGAAGTGCCTCCGAGGGAAGCTGGGGTCTGAGTCTCCCCAGGTTCTTCTAGAAGGTGGCTGTGGGGGAAGGAGCCTTGTCTGGCTCACCTGGACGTGCACCGAGGGGGAGCCCTGGCCTGGCTCGCCCCGCCGAGGACCAGCACAGGTGCTGCAGGGAGGCTTGCCTGAGCCCACGTGGTGTGGTGCTTGATGTCCAGGAGGTGTGCTGGGCCAGTCTGTGTGCTGGGGACTCGGAGATGAAGTTAGGTTCTGGTTTCAAGGAGACAGGCAGATGGACGAGTGAATACACGGGTGGCAGTGAGGTGGTGATTGTAGCCCATGGGCAGTGCCAGCAAACCAGAGAACCCGGGAGCTGGTGCTGAACCTGGGGTGCTTTCTGGTCTTGGGCTTGGACCAGGCAGCTCTTTCTTCCTTATGCCAAGGGTGCTGTCCAGCAGGCACAGTTCAGAACCGTCCCCCTCTCCCAGGATCAAGGATGGGGTTTAGTGGCATCAAGTGTTGGCAAGAGGGAAGAGTACCACCAAACCCGTACGGGCATCATAGTAACCACGTTCTGTGGACTGTTATAAAGATATGCAAAGATCCCACAGGAATGAACCTGTTATGGGCTGAATTGTGTCTCTGCCAGAATTCACGTGTTGAAGTCCTCACTCAGGGATCTCAGGATGTGACTGTATTGGAGACACAGCCTTTAAAGAGAGAATTAAGGTTAAAATGAGATCATTAAGGGAGAAGAAAATGGCAACCCACTCCAGTACTCTTTGCCTGGAAAGTCCCGTGGACGGAGGAGCCAGGTAGGCTACCAGTCCATGGATCACAAAGAGTCGGACACGACTGAGCGACTTCACTGGATTAATCCAATGTGACTAGTGTCCTTGTAAGAAGAAAGGATCAGAACACAGTCACTCACAGAGGGAGGACCTCGTGTGGGCACAGGGAGAAGGTGGCCGTCTGCAAGCCACGGACAGAGGCCTCACCAGAAACTAACCCTGCCGCCCCTGTGACCTTGGATTCCCGGCCTCCGGAGCTGTGCGGTACATTTCTGTTGTAAGCCTCCCAGTCTGTGGTGTTTTACTTTGCTATGACAAGCCTTGCAAGTGAATACCGCGCCCTATTTTCCCAGTTTTCTTTAGCCCCTGAAGTCACATCAGCTGAATTTCAAGGTTTTATGCATCCTCTCAGCCAACAAGCATTTGAATACTTACTTTTATTTAGAATTTCAGAGGAAAGAGCTGGATGGACTCTTGTTTATTCACGACGAAAATTCCACAACGTTGGTGAAAAAATAGAAGGGAGTATTAATTTTTTTGGAAGTCAGAAGTCATGTTTAGAAGATAGTATAAAAAGCCGTGCATATTCCGTCTTGCTTTTCTCTGGATTCATTTTGAACAGAGCATTAAAAACAAAAAGCATTGCTGCTTCTTTTTCGCATCTTAAAGTGCTGTGTTGGGACTGTTATTTTTGTGATTTCTTGGGTGTGTTTTTTTCAGACCCTGGGTTATTTTAGCAAAGACATATGACTTTAACCCAAAAGGACAGTGTTGACAAGACAACAGCTGAGTGTGAGTCTATGAAAAACAGTGTTTTCCTGCAGAAAAAAACAGATGCCAAGGACGGGGCAACCACAGACTAGGGCCCAAGACAGGGATCCCTCGCCTTCCCCAGGCAGCGGCCAGCTCTGGGGCGGCCCCACTTCCCGACCCCAGCCCACCCCCAAGGCATGTGCAGGCGTCTGTGCAGGTGAACTTGGAAATAGCCACTCCCATAGAGAACAAAGGGCACGCCCCCCCAATCCTGAGGTCGTAAAAGTGTCAGCATGGAGTAAGGAAACTCCCTTTAAATGATCAAACATTTCACCCCAATCCTGGTTCCCCAAGCCGCCTTGTGCTCAGATGAGCTGCTGCGTCTGTATGCGCTTGTATCGCTTTCCTGAATTGTTGCCCCCGATTTGACAGACCTTAGTAAAGCTATTTTTAGACTTTGCTGACAGTTTTTCTGGGCCCACACTATGCATTTCAGCCATTTCCATCTTAACTGTGTGACCTCATTAGGGGTGTATTTTGGTATAAGCCTGTGGGCCCGGGTGCAATGACACGCGCTCTGTTCTGATTCCAGGATCCCGAGCTGCCCTGCTCTTTCAGTTCATCCTGTGCCTCAGAGTTTGATCAGACCTAGAGAAAGGCTGAATCCACTAAAGCTTGCTGTTGTTGTTTTCCTCAAACTTGATATATAATACGGAATCACTTGCTTTGTTGAAATGGTACAGATTTTTCTATCTTCTTTCGCCTGCCCTGTTCATACAGGTAATTCTTAAATGTCTAACTCAGAGTCCAGGGGTCTTACTGCTCAGGCAGACCACTGCAGCTCTGATCACCGGAATTAATTTTTAGTCACCAAAGTGGCAGCGAGCTGGTGAGAACACACACCATGTCCAACATCCGGAGTTCGGCACTCTGGATTCTAGTTCCAGTTTGTTCAGTGGTGACCCTGGGAAGGGGCTTCCTGGCAGGTGCTGGCGGTGAGAAACCCGCCTGCCAGTGCAGGAGATGTAAGCGACTCGGATTCGATCCCTGGGTTGGGAAGATCCCCTGGAGCAGCACATGGCAACCCACTCCAGTATCCTTGCCTGGAGAATCTCTTAGACAGGAGAGCCTGGTGGGCTGTAGGCCATCAAGTCGCAGAGTTGGACACGACTGAAATGACTTAGCGCACACACATGCAGCTCAGAGAAGGCTGTTCTCTGAAAGCTCAGCTTGGGCTGCAGCATCCTGGGTTGGCAGTTCAAGAAGTCCTGGAGCCATCCCATGGGGTTCGGGTGGCTGAGATAGTGAACACCTTACAGCATTCAATCTTTCAAGCTTCTGAACACGTCTGTGCATTCTGTGCGTGCCACTAATGCGTGTGCCCTTCCTGTGCCTGTGTTCCTGGCGGTCACCTGAGTTCTTCCTTGGACACCTCAGGCTGTTGGAGCCCCTAGCGGCTGTTGTGCTGTGAGATTCCGTGTGGTCTCTACGAGGGCAACTTGCCGCTGCTCCAGCACCTGTAGGCTCTCCCTTAGCAATGCTAAAGGACCAGGAAGTTGGTGGCCTAACAGACCTTAGTAAAGCTATTTTTAGACTTTGCTGACAGTTTTTCTGGGCCCACACTATGCATTTCAGCCATTTCCATCTTAACTGTGTGACCTCATTAGGGGTGTATTTTGGTATAAGCCTGTGGGCCCGGGTGCAATGACACGCGCTCTGTTCTGATTCCAGGATCCCGAGCTGCCCTGCTCTTTCAGTTCATCCTGTGCCTCAGAGTTTGATCAGACCTAGAGAAAGGCTGAATCCACTAAAGCTTGCTGTTGTTGTTTTCCTCAAACTTGATATATAATACGGAATCACTTGCTTTGTTGAAATGGTACAGATTTTTCTATCTTCTTTCGCCTGCCCTGTTCATACAGGTAATTCTTAAATGTCTAACTCAGAGTCCAGGGGTCTTACTGCTTAGGCAGACCACTGCAGCTCTGATCACCGGAATTAATTTTTAGTCACCAAAGTGGCAGCGAGCTGGTGAGAACACACACCATGTCCAACGTCCGGAGTTCGGCACTCTGGATTCTAGTTCCAGTTTGTTCAGTGGTGACCCTGGGAAGGGGCTTCCTGGCAGGTGCTGGCAGTGAGAAACCCGCCTGCCAGTGCAGGAGATGTAAGCGACTCGGATTCGATCCCTGGGTTGGGAAGATCCCCTGGAGCAGCACATGGCAACCCACTCCAGTATCCTTGCCTGGAGAATCTCTTAGACAGGAGAGCCTGGTGGGCTGTAGGCCATCAAGTCGCAGAGTTGGACACGACTGAAATGACTTAGCGCACACACATGCAGCTCAGAGAAGGCTGTTCTCTGAAAGCTCAGCTTGGGCTGCAGCATCCTGGGTTGGCAGTTCAAGAAGTCCTGGAGCCATCCCATGGGGTTCGGGTGGCTGAGATAGTGAACACCTTACAGCATTCAATCTTTCAAGCTTCTGAACACGCCTGTGCATTCTGTGCGTGCCACTAATGCGTGTGCCCTTCCTGTCCTGTGTTCCTGGCGGTCACCTGAGTTCTTCCTTGGACACCTCAGGCTGTTGGAGCCCCTAGCGGCTGTTGTGCTGTGAGATTCCGTGTGGTCTCTACGAGGGCAACTTGCCGCTGCTCCAGCACCTGTAGGCTCTCCCTTAGCAATGCTAAAGGACCAGGAAGTTGGTGGCCTTTGGGTCATGATCAGCCTCTATTCTAAAGGCAGGTAGGATGTCTGTTGTGCAGCTCACAGCCTCTCTGGGCTACAGTCTGTGCCCAGCAGTTAGTAACCTTCTCCTGTCTCATCTTAATGTGGAGATGTACATGGGGAGTCAAATGAATCCTGATTTGCAATTTGCTAAATTTGCAATTTTCAATTTAGCAAATTCAGCCTCATTTGAATTTGAAATGAAAAAGAAGCTTGGGGATCATTTTTGTGGCCGCCTTGGTTCATTCTTTCTCCATTCAAGTGTTTTTTGAGTGCCTACTAGGGCTGCATAGTGTGCTTGATGCTGGGGGTACCTGTGAGCAAAGGCAGGTGAGGAGCTTGCTGTCAGGGAGCTGAGAGTCCACAGGAAAATGCTGGGCTTGGCTTAGACTACCAAACAAGTGAGCGTGTAATGATAAACAGGATCGGGCACTCTGATGGAGAAGCTTGTGTTTCTATAAGAGCAGGTTATGAGCGTTCAGTGGGCCTGAGAATGCTGGGAGCTGAGTAACTGGAAGGAATTGACCAGGTGGGTCCAGGCAGGAGAGGCACCCTCTAGGGGATGGGAACAGCATGTGCAAAGGCCCTGAGCATGGGAGGCACTGAAAGGTCTGTGGGGCCAAGGCTCATCCTGCAAGTTCACACGGCCCACAGCGTGCTAGGGCCCCGAGGACACCTTTGATAAGCACTTGCCCTCCCTCACCCTCTAGGAGCAGGAATGAAGCTCACTGCATGTTGGCCTCATTCTGTAAGGTCGTGACTGTTGGTCTAGGTTTGTGCCAGGCTCTGCTGTAGACGTGAGGGATCTAACACCTACTAGGAAGGATCAAGCCCCTGCCTTTGTGGGGTTTGCCTTCTCTTTGATGAGGGCTGAGCCGTTAATCCAACAAACATACAACTAGATTATATAACATCAGCAACTAATAAGTGCTGTGAAAAAAGTAAACGAATATGTTGAGGGACTAGGGGGCGCCTAGAGGGCTGTGTTACTCCCGGCAGGGAGTCTGGGAAAACTTCTGGGGAGGGTGGGAATGGGCTATCCCTGGATCAGAGCCAGAATACCAAGGTTTTCCCTCTCCACTTGCTCCTACCTGCCTCTTACCACCATATCAAACCGAACCTTCCCAAGGACAATGAAGGGGAAGACAAGAAAGCTAAGAATTCAAAAAGAGATAAAACCAGCAGAGATCACCAAAATCACATGGTGCAAACAGTGATCGCATCAGTAAGAAAACTGTTTCCAGCCCTGATTTGCTTTCCCTTTAAATAGGGCATTCAGACGCAGCTTCACCGTAAAATTGATTTATTGTGTGGAAATAATTTCCGTAGCAGGGGAACTAATTTGATTGTGTAGCATAAAGAAAATGTATGTGGGACAATGGGGAAGAATTGAGCCAAAATGAATCCAATATATTTTAATCTCCGCAATACAGATTATATTTTCAATTAAGAAGCTTAACTTGTGAGTGTTCAGCCGGCGGGGGCTTCCCGGGGCCCTTTCCGAATGTGTTTATGAGTAATAAGTCACTTAGCATTAGGAAGGTGGGTGATCATTAGCCTGCGATTACCCAGTGGCCTCCCGTTAACATCAAAGCAAACACCTGCTACGGCCACGGCTGTGGCCGAGTTCAGGTGGTGAAAAGTGGAGAGATGCAGAAAATGGAGCCATTGTGTTGGTGAGAGCCGTTGCCCAACGCCATGTGTCAAGGCGCCCAAGGCGGCTCAGTGCAGAGAATCTGCCTGCCAGTGCAGGAGACAGGAGACGCGAGTTCAGTCCCTGGGCCAGGAAGACCCCCTGGAGGAGGAAATGTCAATCTGCCCCAGTATTCTTGCCTGGAAAATGCCATGGACAGAAGAGCCTGGTGGGCTGCAGTTCATGGGATTCCAGAGTCTGACACGACTGAGTGCGCATACACAGAAAGAACAAGAAAATCCTGAATTCTACCTCCTCCCGTCCACCATGGTCCTGTGAGCAGGCGGCCTCCCACACGACCTGCCAGGCCTTTTGGAAGCAGAGCTCAGCGTGACTACATGTGTCGTGTTGTTTTATGAACTGTGTCTAAGGAGCGTGGGCTTTGAAGCAGGCAGAATTCAGTCTTCACTCCGCAGCTTGCTTCCCGCATGGGAGCCTCATGGAGGCCTAGGTAAAGGGGAAGGCGGATGCTGGCCTTAATGCAACATTATAAATCGACTATATTTCAATTTTAAAACAATTTAAGGAAAGGAAAAAAAAAGATGCTTGCCCTTGTCCACTCATCTTGCATCTTTTCTTTTTTAAAGATTTTCTTTTGATGTGGGCCATTTTGAAAGTCTTTACTGTGTTTGTTACAATTGTTTTCTGCTTGGCCTCTTTGGCCCCAAGGCGTGTAGGATCTTAGCTGCCCTGCCAGGGACTGAGCCCGCCTTGAACCTGCACTGGCCTGCATTGGCATGGCCTGCATTGGCACGGCCTGCACTGGAAAGTGAAGTCTTACCCCTGGACTGCTAGGGAAGTCCCGGTTCTTGTTCATCAACCTGTGTGATGGAGCCCTGATGCTTTGTATTTCACAGGCAGCGGACCCTGCCTGCTGGTTTCGGTAGGGCCCGGAGCGCTTCTGCCCCTAGTCTCTGCTCACGATTCCTTCCCCTCTCTTCGTCCCAGTGGCTGTCTGCGGAGGACAAGATTCTGGGGCCTAAGCTTGCAGACTCTCAAGCTCTGCCTCGCTCCCCTCCCTCTAGCACAGACAGAGATGATTAGGGTGAGAGCCTGGAAAAGATAAAGGGGTCATTTGAAAAAAAAAAGCAGAAACAGAAGGAATCTGGCAGGGAAAGCAGAGACAGATGTGGAGTCCTTTTTTTTTTTTTTCTTTTAATCTATTTCTAGCCTTTCCAGAAGGCTGGCTAGGCAGACTGGGGCTGTGGGCACACAGGGGCCGTGCGGCCAGTGAGTGGCTGGGTAAGAACAGGGCGTCCAGGGCTTCCTCCCTTGTGTGTGGCCGTATGGCGGGGAGCGTGTCGGGGTGATAGCATCAAATCCAACGCCGTGGACCCGATGGAGGTCCAGAATGAGGTCAGGGCTGGACAACGGGGCTGTCCCCTGGAGAGCAAGCTGAGAAGTGGGCCCAAGGCAGATGGGCTGAGCAGCGGCCCGGGGAGGGCGATGAGCCCGAAGGCTGGAGGGCGAGCCACGGAGGAGCTGGAGCATCAATGGTGACTGGCGGCAGAGCCCAGTTTAACGTGCGGCCTCCGTTGCTCTCTGGGGCCTCCTGTTGCTCTCTGGGGCCTCCGTTGCTCTCTGGGGCCTCCTGTTGCTCCCTGGGGCCTCCTGTTGCTCCTCTGGGCATTGGTCTGCTTCAGAAATATTCATGGAGCAGTCAGTACAGCTGGGGCTGCAAGGAGAGTCTGCCCAGCCCACAGGGGCCAGCCCTGCCCACCCATTTCACCCCCCCTTACCCCCTTTGCCCCTGCTGTGCTCCTCTCTCCTCTCCAGGGTTCATCTTCCTCTGCCCAGAAAGGCTGCAGTTCCCTAGACTCTCTGCTTGGCCCACTGCACGCCCTCCTCTCTCCTCCTTATTCTGGAATCTCTTTTTCATGTTCTCCATCCATTCCCAAGGATCTGTTTGTACCTGGACTCAGATCTGGTTTCAAAGGTAGATCCCACCTGTGACCTCACGACAGCAGCGACCCAGAGCCAGAAGCCAACATCTCAGCGCCTTTCGAGGTGCCGTCTCGGCACTCTGCCCCCTCGCTGTCATTCCTGCGGAACACGGTGCCTGTGTCCTCCTGGTGCGCTGGGCACACACAGGCCTGGTTGCCTTAGAAACCTCCTGCTCCACCTACACCCCAGCTCCGTCCATCACCACCCCCTGAGCATCACAGTCCCATCCCATGGTAGTTCTCAGAGAATGGGGCTGATTGGAAAATCCACACAGACGTAAGTGTTTAAACCAGAAGGTGGCGAATCACACCCCACAGGTGAGATCTGCTCGCCACCTTCTAGGGGGCAGGGGTCAATTTTGTTTGTTTTTATGGCCTACAAAGAAAGGGAAGGATTGAAGGCAGGAGGAGAAGGAGACGACAGAGGATGAGATGATTGGATGGCATCACAGACTCAATGGACATGAGTTTGGGTAAACTCCGAGAGTTGGTGATGGACAGGGAGGCCTGGTGTGCTGTAGTCCATACGGTCGCAAAGAGTCGGACATGACTGAGTGGCTGAAATGATTACCTACAAGCTATAAAACAGTTTTTACTTTTTTTTTTAAGCTAACGCTTCTCTTGTGTTTAGTCCGTGCTGGCCTAGAGCTGAACTGGGCAAGACTCTAAGCGCTTTATAATTCTCTCTTCTTTTTAAAGTGTATCTTGAATTGGAGGACAATTGTTTTATAATATTGTAAACAATATGGCTGGCTTCTGCCATACAACAACATGAATCAGGACTAAGTATACACATGTCCCCTCCCTGGTGAACCTCCCTCCACCCCCGCAACTCCATCCCACCGCTCTAGGTTGTCCCAGAGCCCTGGGTTGAACTCCCTGTGTTACACAGCAACTTTCTAAGCTTTATTTTGTTATTTGTTTGGCTGCCTGGGATCTTAGTTGTGGCGTGTGGCTTTAGTTCTCCCTCTGCACATAGGATTTTAGTTCCCTGACTAGGGACTGATGAAGGTGAAAGAGGAGAGTGAAAAAATTGGCTTAAAGCTCAACATTCAGAAAACGAAGATCATGGCATCCGGTCCCATCACTTCATGGAAAATAGATGTGGAAACAGTGTCAGACTTTATTTTGGGGGGCTCCAAAATCACTGCAGATGGTGACTGCAGCCATGAAATTAAAAGATGCTTACTCCTTGGAAGAAAAGTTATGACCAACCTAGACGGCATATTCAAAAGCAGAGACATTACTTTGCCGACTAAGTTCTCTCTTATCAAGGCTATGGTTTTTCCTGTGATCATGTATGGATGTAAGAGTTGGACTGTGAAGAAGACTGAGCGCCGAAGAATTGATGCTTTTGAACTGTGGTGTTGGAGAAGACTCTTGAGAGTCCCTTGGACTGCAAAGAGATCCAGCCAGTCCATTCTGAAGGAGATCAGCCCTGGGATTTCTTTGGAAGGAATGATGCTGAAGCTGAAACTTCAGTACTTTGGCCACCTCTTGAGAAGAGCTGACTCATTGGAAAAGACTCTGATGCTGGAAGGATTGAGGGCAGGAGGAGAAGGGGACGACTGAGGATGAGATGGCTGGATGGCATCACGGACTCGATGGATGTGAGTCTGAGTGAACTCTGGGCGGGAGATGGTGATGAACAGGGAGGCCTGGTGTGCTGCGATTCATGGGGTTGCAAAGAGTCGGACACGACTGAGCGACTGAACTGAACTGAAACTGACCAGGGATTGAACCTGTGTTGCCTGCAATGCATGGCGGATTCTTACCACTGGACCACAGTGGAAGCCCCAGACTTCACATTTTAAAAGGGCTGAAAACAAAAAGTCAAAATAGCACAACACAAATATTATAGGAATCCTGAGTGTCCCAGAGTTCATAAATCAAGTTTTATCTGCACATAGCCACAAACAGTTATTTGGCTTTTGCCCCAACCGTAGAGTCAGTCAGTTACAACTGAGACCCGATGGCCGGCAAAGCCTAACTTATGTACTATCTGGCCTTTTATAGAAAACGTTTGCCACTCTCTGGAATAAGCTGTCTGGTATGGAAACTGAGGTCCGCTTGTGTCTGAGAATAAGTCAGCACCTAGAAGGTCGGCTGCCCTCTCCTCCTGTTTTAATTTGATGTTCGTAGATTTTCTTCTAAACATCGTAAAGACATTTTTCGTCTCAACGCAGAAAAGCAATTTGATGTGTCGCAGTGGTGAATTTGCGATGCTGCTTCACACAGCGGGCAAATGGGATGGCTCAGCCTGGAGGAGAGATGCAGTGTTTCTCCTTGCTCATGCCCTGGACTATTCAAAAGGCTCCACCCCCTTCTCTGAGGACCTTCCCCCGGTTCCCTCCCACCCTCGGCTGCCTTTTAGAGTATCCTGCCCATCCCCTGGGGCGGGGCGTGGGGAGCAGAAGGCACCGCGAAGATGGGGCCCTGGATGAGGGCTTCCCCTCGGGTCCTTCACAACCTGTGTCAAGAGTTCTGAGTGCCCAGATGTCATCACCCCCATCAGAGCCCCAGGAATCTTCAGGATAATCCAGCCCAATACAGGCACGTATAGAGGGTGCGTTCAGTCACCCCCGCGGTACAGCATCCCACCTCCTCTCCCTGTCCCTCCTCTCTCGACTCGTCCACGCACTCCTGTAAAGTGGAGAATGACAGCGTCTACACCGGCTATGCCTAACCTGAGTTCTCTGGCTCCCTCCAGTTTACCCCAGGCCCCCACCAAGCGCGGCGCCCCCGGCTGCACCCAGTACCAGGCTGCGTGGCTGCTTCACGATGCGTGCAAACTAACATTTCCTAGGAAAGCTGGAGACGTGACCTTCCCTACCTCTAGGCGGGGTTGACGCTGTTCTCCAGGCTCTGCCCCAGCGTGCTTTCTTGCTCCACGCCTCTCAGGACATCTTCTTCCATCAGGGCTGCCTCACCCTTGGATGCTTCTGGAGCTTGAGCCAAGTAGATGGATTTCCTTTTATCTAGTTGTAGAAAAGTTTTGAGAAAGACTTTGTGCTCTTTAGGACCCAGGTTCGATCCCTGGGTTGGGAAGCTCCCCTAACCTTCCCTACCTCTAGGCGGGGTTGACGCTGTTCTCCAGGCTCTGCCCCAGCGTGCTTTCTTGCTCCACGCCTCTCAGGACATCTTCTTCCATCAGGGCTGCCTCACCCTTGGATGCTTCTGGAGCTTGAGCCAAGTAGATGGATTTCCTTTTATCTAGTTGTAGAAAAGTTTTGAGAAAGACTTTGTGCTCTTTAGGACCCAGGTTCGATCCCTGGGTTGGGAAGCTCCCCTGGAGAAAGAAATGGCAACCCACTCCAGTGTTCTTGCCTGGAGAATCCCATGAACAGAGGAGCCTGGCTGGCTGTAGTCCAGGGGGTCGCAAAGAGTCGGACACGACTGAGCGACTGACACATGAAATGACGTGAGAAAAGGAAGGCAGGCTGTAGAAACTAGTTTCCCTCGTGTGTCTTCTAAAAATCAACGTAAGTTGTGTATAGAGGGTGCCTCTGTGGTAAAGCCGGGCAGCTCTGCCCACCTGTGGGGTGCCTCCTGCATGGGGGTGCCTCCATCCAGGCATCGGCCCCCACCTTCTCCGCACCCGGGGCGGGGAGAAGGATGGGCAGTCACTTGGCTTCTTGGCTCTGCACCTCCTGTCCGGGGACCTGGGCAAGGGCTGACCTCGTGGTCCCCACCTGTGCTCTGTAGAGGGATCTGAGTGTACAGATGTGTCCTGGCCCACCAGGCGCTGGTAAGAGCTGCTTGTCAGTGCCAGCTCTCTTGTCCCTGCATGGCATGAGCAAGCTCCCGCTTTTCTCCAGCTGTGCGTGTCAGTGTCTTCCCCGGTGTCCGATGTTTCTCTCACTGCTGGCTGGTGTCAAGTCAACATGGAATAATCCCCTGTGCATCTGAATTCTGGGCCATCGCCCCAGGGTAAGAGGCCACAGCAGAGGTTAAAAGAACTGCTGCAGGGAGTGTGCTGGGTCTTTTTAATTAAAATATACATATATATATATATTTATTTGCTCTTATTTATTTATTTGGCTGCACTGGGTCTTAGCTGTAGCACACGGGATCTTTAGTTGGGGCACGTGGGATCTAGCTCCCGAACTGGGATTGAACCTGGGCCCCCTGCATTGGGAGTACAGAGTCTTAGCCACTGGATCCTCAGGCAAGTCCCTGATGCCAGTTGTTGGTTGTTGAGGAGGTGCCCGGGGTCCTTCAGCTCTCTCCAGCTTCACTATGTGCTGTCACTGGGTCAGGAGACAGAGACGTTCCCCAGGCCCTCGGGAAGAGGTTTGTTGTAGGTGCTGACTCAGAGCATGGGTGGGAAGAGGAGTCTGCTTCTGATGCCTTCAACCCCTGGACCTGAAATTGCAGAGGTGGGCTGAGCAGAAATAACCCATCCAGATTCAGTTGACAACCTAGCACCCGGCGCATCTCCTGGGAGACAGGAAGCAGCCTTCGCTGTCATTCTTTGTCATCTCAGGCGGGGCATTAATTGGACATTTGTTAACATAGTGTGTCAATATTAGAATTCAGAAGCGACTAGAAAGTTTTCTCGG
>SJYC01077664.1:0-48110 GCA_006408675.1 Madoqua kirkii | reverse complement strand
GATGGCATCACAGACTCAATGGACATGAGTTTGGGTAAACTCCGAGAGTTGGTGATGGACAGGGAGGCCTGGTGTGCTGTAGTCCATACGGTCGCAAAGAGTCGGACATGACTGAGTGGCTGAAATGATTACCTACAAGCTATAAAACAGTTTTTACTTTTTTTTTTAAGCTAACGCTTCTCTTGTGTTTAGTCCGTGCTGGCCTAGAGCTGAACTGGGCAAGACTCTAAGCGCTTTATAATTCTCTCTTCTTTTTAAAGTGTATCTTGAATTGGAGGACAATTGTTTTATAATATTGTAAACAATATGGCTGGCTTCTGCCATACAACAACATGAATCAGGACTAAGTATACACATGTCCCCTCCCTGGTGAACCTCCCTCCACCCCCGCAACTCCATCCCACCGCTCTAGGTTGTCCCAGAGCCCTGGGTTGAACTCCCTGTGTTACACAGCAACTTTCTAAGCTTTATTTTGTTATTTGTTTGGCTGCCTGGGATCTTAGTTGTGGCGTGTGGCTTTAGTTCTCCCTCTGCACATAGGATTTTAGTTCCCTGACCAGGGACTGATGAAGGTGAAAGAGGAGAGTGAAAAAATTGGCTTAAAGCTCAACATTCAGAAAACGAAGATCATGGCATCCGGTCCCATCACTTCATGGAAAATAGATGTGGAAACAGTGTCAGACTTTATTTTGGGGGGCTCCAAAATCACTGCAGATGGTGACTGCAGCCATGAAATTAAAAGATGCTTACTCCTTGGAAGAAAAGTTATGACCAACCTAGACGGCATATTCAAAAGCAGAGACATTACTTTGCCGACTAAGTTCTCTCTTATCAAGGCTATGGTTTTTCCTGTGATCATGTATGGATGTAAGAGTTGGACTGTGAAGAAGACTGAGCGCCGAAGAATTGATGCTTTTGAACTGTGGTGTTGGAGAAGACTCTTGAGAGTCCCTTGGACTGCAAAGAGATCCAGCCAGTCCATTCTGAAGGAGATCAGCCCTGGGATTTCTTTGGAAGGAATGATGCTGAAGCTGAAACTTCAGTACTTTGGCCACCTCTTGAGAAGAGCTGACTCATTGGAAAAGACTCTGATGCTGGAAGGATTGAGGGCAGGAGGAGAAGGGGACGACTGAGGATGAGATGGCTGGATGGCATCACGGACTCGATGGATGTGAGTCTGAGTGAACTCTGGGCGGGAGATGGTGATGAACAGGGAGGCCTGGTGTGCTGCGATTCATGGGGTTGCAAAGAGTCGGACACGACTGAGCGACTGAACTGAACTGAAACTGACCAGGGATTGAACCTGTGTTGCCTGCAATGCATGGCGGATTCTTACCACTGGACCACAGTGGAAGCCCCAGACTTCACATTTTAAAAGGGCTGAAAACAAAAAGTCAAAATAGCACAACACAAATATTATAGGAATCCTGAGTGTCCCAGAGTTCATAAATCAAGTTTTATCTGCACATAGCCACAAACAGTTATTTGGCTTTTGCCCCAACCGTAGAGTCAGTCAGTTACAACTGAGACCCGATGGCCGGCAAAGCCTAACTTATGTACTATCTGGCCTTTTATAGAAAACGTTTGCCACTCTCTGGAATAAGCTGTCTGGTATGGAAACTGAGGTCCGCTTGTGTCTGAGAATAAGTCAGCACCTAGAAGGTCGGCTGCCCTCTCCTCCTGTTTTAATTTGATGTTCGTAGATTTTCTTCTAAACATCGTAAAGACATTTTTCGTCTCAACGCAGAAAAGCAATTTGATGTGTCGCAGTGGTGAATTTGCGATGCTGCTTCACACAGCGGGCAAATGGGATGGCTCAGCCTGGAGGAGAGATGCAGTGTTTCTCCTTGCTCATGCCCTGGACTATTCAAAAGGCTCCACCCCCTTCTCTGAGGACCTTCCCCCGGTTCCCTCCCACCCTCGGCTGCCTTTTAGAGTATCCTGCCCATCCCCTGGGGCGGGGCGTGGGGAGCAGAAGGCACCGCGAAGATGGGGCCCTGGATGAGGGCTTCCCCTCGGGTCCTTCACAACCTGTGTCAAGAGTTCTGAGTGCCCAGATGTCATCACCCCCATCAGAGCCCCAGGAATCTTCAGGATAATCCAGCCCAATACAGGCACGTATAGAGGGTGCGTTCAGTCACCCCCGCGGTACAGCATCCCACCTCCTCTCCCTGTCCCTCCTCTCTCGACTCGTCCACGCACTCCTGTAAAGTGGAGAATGACAGCGTCTACACCGGCTATGCCTAACCTGGAGTTCTCTGGCTCCCTCCAGTTTACCCCAGGCCCCCACCAAGCGCGGCGCCCCCGGCTGCACCCAGTACCAGGCTGCGTGGCTGCTTCACGATGCGTGCAAACTAACATTTCCTAGGAAAGCTGGAGACGTGACCTTCCCTACCTCTAGGCGGGGTTGACGCTGTTCTCCAGGCTCTGCCCCAGCGTGCTTTCTTGCTCCACGCCTCTCAGGACATCTTCTTCCATCAGGGCTGCCTCACCCTTGGATGCTTCTGGAGCTTGAGCCAAGTAGATGGATTTCCTTTTATCTAGTTGTAGAAAAGTTTTGAGAAAGACTTTGTGCTCTTTAGGACCCAGGTTCGATCCCTGGGTTGGGAAGCTCCCCTGGAGAAAGAAATGGCAACCCACTCCAGTGTTCTTGCCTGGAGAATCCCATGAACAGAGGAGCCTGGCTGGCTGTAGTCCAGGGGGTCGCAAAGAGTCGGACACGACTGAGCGACTGACACATGAAATGACGTGAGAAAAGGAAGGCAGGCTGTAGAAACTAGTTTCCCTCGTGTGTCTTCTAAAAATCAACGTAAGTTGTGTATAGAGGGTGCCTCTGTGGTAAAGCCGGGCAGCTCTGCCCACCTGTGGGGTGCCTCCTGCATGGGGGTGCCTCCATCCAGGCATCGGCCCCCACCTTCTCCGCACCCGGGGCGGGGAGAAGGATGGGCAGTCACTTGGCTTCTTGGCTCTGCACCTCCTGTCCGGGGACCTGGGCAAGGGCTGACCTCGTGGTCCCCACCTGTGCTCTGTAGAGGGATCTGAGTGTACAGATGTGTCCTGGCCCACCAGGCGCTGGTAAGAGCTGCTTGTCAGTGCCAGCTCTCTTGTCCCTGCATGGCATGAGCAAGCTCCCGCTTTTCTCCAGCTGTGCGTGTCAGTGTCTTCCCCGGTGTCCGATGTTTCTCTCACTGCTGGCTGGTGTCAAGTCAACATGGAATAATCCCCTGTGCATCTGAATTCTGGGCCATCGCCCCAGGGTAAGAGGCCACAGCAGAGGTTAAAAGAACTGCTGCAGGGAGTGTGCTGGGTCTTTTTAATTAAAATATACATATATATATATATTTATTTGCTCTTATTTATTTATTTGGCTGCACTGGGTCTTAGCTGTAGCACACGGGATCTTTAGTTGGGGCACGTGGGATCTAGCTCCCGAACTGGGATTGAACCTGGGCCCCCTGCATTGGGAGTACAGAGTCTTAGCCACTGGATCCTCAGGCAAGTCCCTGATGCCAGTTGTTGGTTGTTGAGGAGGTGCCCGGGGTCCTTCAGCTCTCTCCAGCTTCACTATGTGCTGTCACTGGGTCAGGAGACAGAGACGTTCCCCAGGCCCTCGGGAAGAGGTTTGTTGTAGGTGCTGACTCAGAGCATGGTGTGGGAAGAGGAGTCTGCTTCTGATGCCTTCAACCCCTGGACCTGAAATTGCAGAGGTGGGCTGAGCAGAAATAACCCATCCAGATTCAGTTGACAACCTAGCACCCGGCGCATCTCCTGGGAGACAGGAAGCAGCCTTCGCTGTCATTCTTTGTCATCTCAGGCGGGGCATTAATTGGACATTTGTTAACATAGTGTGTCAATATTAGAATTCAGAAGCGACTAGAAAGTTTTCTCGGGAGCCAGCGTGAGGAATCCCACCCGTGACAAGGTCATGCAGCAGAGGCCTGATGGGCAAGGCGAATCAGGCCTCAGGGTTCCCCCCTGGCTTTTCCTGAGCATGTACCCCCAAACCAGAATCTGTCTGCTTTTCCACTCCTCTGACACACTCTGGAAAAAGTCAATTCAGGGCTTTAGTCCTCTGCATTTGAAAGGGATGTTTCAGTTAAACCCCCTCTGATAGCTCTCTAGCTTGCCTAACAGGTTCCCCCAGACCTCTTACAGCTTGTGGATTGCTTACAGCCCCCCAACCACAAGAGGCACAAAGCTTAAAAACATCTTAAAGATACAGAGCCTTTTCTAAAGAGCTAAAAATCATATTGGTGAAGGGTTTTCACGGTTGACTCAATGATTGCTGCCAGGCCTCCATCTTCTTTATCTTTTAGGCACCTGGGAGGATGTTAATCAGTGTAATTGGGATATGGAAAAAGGTATATAGAAGTTTTGATGTTAGCAACACTAGACTTTGGAGTTAATTACTTTTCTTTTGTTATAAATCACTGTACTCCTTTTACTTGTTATACATTGCTGTATCTTTGCTATGTAAGAATGTAACTTTATTTAGTGCTTTCTGAGAGTGGCACCAGACTTTGGGAAGATCAATACAAATAAGTCTTCTGGTTGACATACCTTATCAGAAAAGGACTGTAAAATGTTAATTGGCCCTTCTGGCCGGAAGATGATGTAAATCACCTAAGATTTGTGTATACAACTAGGTTTGCAGAGAGAAAAGCCTGGTTTTGCTAAGAGTCTGGGCTCCTAACACTGCATAACTTTGTGTACCCACTGATCTCCATGTATTATCAAAAGTATAAAAGGCCTTCTGAACAATAGAGGATGGACCAGTTTCTCAGACTAGTCTCTCGGCCTAGTTTCTTGGGAATCTGGCTCCCCCCGTCTCTCTCTCTCTTTTTCACCCTCTCCCTCCCTCTCCTTTTCCGGCTGAATTCCCATCTGGATCGGGGTGACTCACCAAGTCTACTTACTTGCCCTGGCTTCTAAGACCCACGCGAAAGGGAGCCTAAGGCGGGGCACCCTTTGATATTGAAGTGGGCGCTGGTGGCCCAGCGTAGATGGTGCAAATCTCTTGTCCTGAGATTTTATTGGTTTTCCTCGTAAGCCAAGTTATTCAGCCTCTTTTCTCCACTTAATTTTCCTTCTACACTATTTCTTCCTAATCTAATATTATATTTCTGTATTAATAAATAAATAAGTTTTCCTCGCCTGTGCCGTTCATGCTTTGAATTTCCCTGGATCCACTGGGGCTGGACCCCAGCAAAGTTGATTTCCTAGGGGGCAGCTGGAGAAGAGAGCTCTGCATGGCCTGCACTGAGGTTCCAGGGCAGGACTGGGGACCCCCTATGTGTTATTTCTCCATCAGCATCCTCTCTAAGCCTGTTTTGCAGATATGGAAGCTGAAGTCCAGTCCCAAACTCGGTAAGGGGGCAAGCAAGCTTTAGTCACTCAGTCGTCCATGGAATTCTTCAGGCAAGAATACTGGAGTGGGTTGACATTCCCTTCTCCAAGGGATCTTCCCAACCCAGGGATCGAACCTGGGTCTCCTGTATTGCAGGCAGACTCTCTACTGTCTGAACCACCGGGAAGCCCAAGCAGATAATCATGCCTTACAAGCAAGCATTCTGTAAGAATGGGACAGAGCTGTACAGCTGGGAACTGACCAAAGGCAAGTTCTAGCTTCTTTTTTTTCTTCAATAGATACCATCAATTTTTCATCATTAAAATTGGATGAAAGGTAGCTACTCAGCACTTCACTACCAAGTTTTAGTGAAAGAAAGCACAGGTCCAAGCCTTCCACACACAGATATTCATGAAGAAACACTTTCACCAACAATCAGGGCACACAGTCTGCTCTGAGACTTTAGGAAGCACCACTTGTCTGTCATTTCAGGGGTTGAAAGAATCATCTGGAGGCAAGATTGATACAAGCTTATAGTCACCATCAGGAACCAGAGTCCTCCAAACCAGTGACCTGAGACGAGAGCAGAAGCTCAGGGTTTGGGTCTCATGTCTCAGCACTGGGGGCCTTGGACCCAGGCACCGTGTTCACACAGGAGCGGGTGGAGTCCTTCCAGTATTGCAGCTCATCCACTTGCCTTGCACCGCCTCGAGTTCCACCAGGAGAGGCCATTTCTGTTCACTATTCATTAAGCAGGCACACATTTCACAAAAGTAAGCTATTATGAATAATTATTATGCTCACGGGGTTTCCCAAGTGGTTCAGTGGTAACATGATCTGCCTGCCAGTGCAGGAGATGCAGGAGACACAAGATACATGGGTTTGATCCCTGGGTCGGGAAGATCCCCTGGAGGAGGAAATGGCAACCTGCTCTCGTATTCTTGCCTGGAGAGTCCTGTGGACAGAGGAGCCCGGAGGGCTACAGTCCACGGGGCTGCAAAGAGTTGGACAGGACTGAGTGACTAAGCATGCACATTATGCTAGAATTCCTGCTTTTGATCAAGATGAGGCTTAGCTGATGCCGTCTTCTGGAATGGGTTTTCTGGGTAAAGGTTGGTAACCAACCGTCTGTAGTAGCACTTGGAGTATATCACTTCAATTACCGCTCTCTGTTGAAGTACTTGAGAGTAATTTTCAGACCTGCTAACACTCACCATGAGCTTACTGTAGTCCAGCCACTGTTCAGGCGCTGTCCACGTTTTAGATCTTTTCACCTTTACCACGTCGCAGGTTAATATTCTCTTGTATCCATTTCATGGACAAAGAATCAGTTCAAGGTTTACACAGTCTGGATTTCATCTCAGTTCATTTATCCCTGGAGTCTCTGCTCTAACCCCTGTACTACCTTCCTCCCGGCACCAACTGAGGCTTGACTCCCAGTCTTCCTATCTCATGTCAAGACTTTTGATGAGAAGGATGCTCAAGGTTGCTTGGTGACTGTAGTTGAGGGTGTGGAGGTGCTCACTGTTCTGTCCAGGAAAGAATAAACAATAAAAAGAATAAACAGATCAAATGGTCTTCATGGTAAAAAGTAAACAGATTTCAACTAGAAAGTAGGGAAGGATTAATTAGTTTACAGAGGGAAGGGAGTGGAAACTGTTAGAGATCAGAGAAGGTAATTATATCTTTTCTCCTTAAATATCATTTGTTTACATAACAGGCCATATTTTCAGCTTTGTGAGCTCTATTTTCCTTGTTTGCAACTTGTAATTGAACGGGCCTGGCTCTTGGCCAGTAGAACTTTATTTACATACACAGACAGAGGGGTGGACTTGACCCCTGAGCTGTAGCTTGCTGCCCTCTGAGACTGGATATTGAGCAATTTCATATTTCCTTGCTTAGGGTTATGACACAGGTATGGGAAATTCCAATCCCATACTTGACACTCAGGGCCATGCTATTCTCGCCAGAAAGAAAGCCTCATCTTTTTAGGATAAACCAGTGGAATTATGTTAATATGAACAGCTGTTTAGGTGCTTTTATGGACTGTTTGGGGAGGGAAGTCATCATTCAGTTCTTGAGCTCTTGTATTCTGGGTTGCTACACTGAATCCAGGGAACAAATGAGCTTGGAATCAGACGCCATCCTGGGCTTAGAATACGGTCGCGCTGTTAATAGACAGTGTCACTCGGTGGATTGCAGAGAAAGCAGTCCTGAGAGAGCCACTCCATTCTTGCAAGACCTGGTTCAGGTTGGTTTTTCGTGTTTTCGAGCTTCCAACCGCCCCTTCTCTAAGCTGAGTCTTTCTTCTTGTCACTAATACTCAGAACAGCAAGAGGGCCAACAAAGGAAAGAGTTTTAAGATGACTGTCTCCCTCACCCCCTTTCTCTTGCTCTGGAGCTTGCAGAAGAATAAAAGTGGAAGGGGATCCAGAAAAACCAGTCTGGGGTCGAGGTCTGTGGTAGTCAGTGAGGGTCCTTGGGAAGCTCCTGCTGGAGCGAGGGTGGGCGTCTGAACGGATGACACAATCATCACGTGATTGCGTGACACCACCTGGAAAGTGGGGATTTTTGCAAATATAATAATTAATTGATCTTAAGTTCGGGAGATTATCCAGGCAGGCCTCATGTCATCCCCGGAGCCTGGGAAAAGGAGAGGATTTTCTCTGGCTCATGCCAGAAGGAAGGGAGGGTATGAAGCATCAGAAGAACTTGATGATGGATTTGATGAGAAGGAAAGCAGGTGGCCCATGAGATCAGAGAGGGGACCCCGACTGGCAGCAGGAAAGGGAGACCTCAGACCTACAACTGCAAAGAATTGACTTCTGTGAGGATGAGCCTGGAAGTCCAGAACCTCTGTATCAGAACTCACCTTGGCCAGCTCCTGGACTAAGGCCTGCCGAGACCTCAAACAGAAGACCCGACTTACCCCACAGGGAGTTCTGACCCGTGGCACTGTGAGATAATGGCTCTTGAAGCCACTGCATCTGCAGTGATTTGTTCCACACCAGCACACACCCTTCGAAGAGGGCAGCCCTCCCCAGGGCACGTGACCTTCATGTGATGCCCGCCCAGGTGGGAGCAGGGCCGAGCTGCGGCCCCGGGCTGGTGCACTGCCCTGTGGCACTGTGAGCCTCAAAACCAGAGGGCAGACCACACCAGGCCAGTCTTTCCATCTTGGGAAGCTAGAGAGTTCCCTCCACTCAGCGTCAGTGATGGGGATTCTGAGCCCCAGTAAAATCAAAGAGTGACATTATAAGGATTCTGCTTTTCTCCGAGCTTCAACACCAGCTGAACTTTCATGAACTCTGGTCTTCTGAACTCTCCTCTGCTCAATGCATGCTAAGGAGATCCTTCCGAATCTCTTTGGACATCAATAGCAGGGAAGAGGGGAGAGGCCTTCATCTTTTCTGTTTATATTAAGTAACTGATTTTGGCTGTGCTGGTCTTCGTCGCTGCACGCGGCTGTTCTCCAGTTGCAGGGGCTACACTCTACTCGCTGTACACGGGCCACGCGCGATGGCCTCTCTTGATGTTGGGGGAAGTCTCTAGGGGGCAAGTAGCCGTGGCACGTGGGCTCAGTTGCTGTGGTGCAAGGACTTAGCCATTCCGCAGCCTGTGTGAACTCAGTTCCCAGACTGGGGACAGGACTCGAGTCTCCTGTGTTGGCAGGCAGATTCTTAATCACTGGACCACCAGGGAAGCCCCATCTTTTGTATCTTTATCATACTCTAGATAACACCTGCCAGTTATTGAGTAGGTGGGGGGACCCAGGGGCTTCCCAGGTAAAGAATCCACCTGCCAGTGCAGGAAATGTGGGTTGGAAATATCCCTGGAGAAGGAGATGGCAACCATTCCAGTATACTTGCCTGGAAAAATCCCCTGGACAGAGGAGTCTGGCAGGCTACAGTTCATAGCGTTGCAAAGAGTCAGACATAACTATGTGCCTGAGCAGGCATGCACACAGTAAGACCCGGGCCATTTGCAAACACTGAGTCCTCTAAGTCCCGCATCCACAGACCTCAGTGAAGAAAAGAAATGCAGAGATGTTTGTTCACTTGCCCAAGGTTGCACAGCCTGAGGGATGGGGTGTGACTCGGCACAGAGCGCTCCCAGGGGTATGCCATGTGTGAGGCCCACCAGCCCAATGAGAGGGAGACTAAACCAGCCGGGAGTCGAAGTAGCTGAGCCAGCGAGGATGTGGAAATGCAGCCGCGTCAGCAGGTGCCAGGCGGTTCTTCCAGGCACTCGTGTAAGCGCCCAGCCCCTCGAATGGACAGAAAACCTCGCCCCAGTGTTTAGCCTTTGGCAAAGGAGCCTGAAACAAATCATATTCGTTTGCTAAATGATGACAGTGTCTGTTAGCAAGTCTTGAAAATGAATCGGAATAAATTCTAGGCGTAGCTAGTACAGTCTGAGCATCTGGAAAGAATCACCCTCTTTGGGTTAAGTATCTTAGTTTCTCTAAAGAATTTCGGCCCTGATCCCTGCAATGGCTCACGGCCTCTGAGCGCTTCCTGTTTTCCTGGGCTTCCTACATGGATTGAGTTACATGGTGTTTTATACAAGATACTTTGCCGACTGCCATAGGTAGCGAAGCTTCCGGGGGCTCTCGGGGGATTGGAGTGGTTATCCTGCTAAGTGAGGAAGGGCTCGCAGGTCTCAAATGGCTCAGTGGATGGTCGGGCTCATTATCAGGTCATTGTGGTCATTTCTGTTTGTTTATATTCACGCTTTTTCTAAATGCCCCACCTGGTTCTTTGGGGAGTAAAGGTCAGAAGTTTTTATTCCCAAGTCGTTTCTGTTCATTTGTTTGTTTATTTGTGTCTGTTTTGTTTTCAATCGTGATCCTGAGTCCTGCAGACGCTGGGGTGATGGACGGAGAAGTCCTGATTCCTGCTGCTGGAGTTTCTAGAAATACCCTGTTCCTTTCCTTTCCCAGTGTTTTTCATTTTGTTTTGTTTTTAAATTGAGGTAAAGTATATTTTGGGCTTCCCTGGTGGCTCAGATGGTAAAGAACCCACCTGCAATGTGGGAGACCTGGGATCGATCCCTGGCGAAAGGCTACTCGCTCCAGTATTCTGGCCTGGAGAATTCCATGGACTGTGTAGTCCATGGTGTCACAGAGTCAAACACAACTGAGCGGCTTCCACTTTAAAATACATACAGCATCAGTTCAGTTCAGTTCAGTCACTCACTCTTGTCCGACTCTTTGTGAACCCATGAACCGCAGCACGCCAGGCCTCCCTGTCCATCACCAGCTCTCAAAGTCCACCCAAACCCATGTCCATTGAGTTTGTGATGCCATCCAACCATCTCATCCTGTGACATCCCCTTCTCCTCCTGCCCTCCATCTTTCCCAGTATCAGGGTCTTTTCAAATCAGTCAGCTCTTCACATTGGGTATACAAAGTATTGGAGTTTTAGCATCAACATCAGTCCTACCAATGAACACCCAGGACTGATTTCCTTTGGGATAGACTGGTTGGATCTCCTTGCAGTCGAAGGGACTGTCAAGAGTCTTTTCCAACACCACAGTTCAAAAGCATCAATTCTTCAGAGCTCAGCTTTCTTTATAGTCCAACTCTCACATCCATACATGACCACTGGAAAAACCATAGTCTTGACTAGACAGACCTTTGTCAGCAAAGTAATGTCTGTCTGGGTTAGTCATAACTTTCCTTCCAAGGAGTAAGCATCTTTTAATTTCATGGCTGCAGTTACCATCTGCAGTGATTTTGGAGCCCAGAAAAATAAAGTCTGACACTGTTTCCCCATCTATTTCCCATGAAGTGATGGCACCAGATGCCATGATCTTCGTTTTCTGGATGTTGAGCTTTAAGCTAACTTTTTCAATCTCCTTTTTCACTTTCATCAAAAGGCTCTTTAGTTCCTCCTCACTTTCTGCCATAAGGATGGTGTCATCCGCATATCTGAGGTCATTGATATTGCTCCTGGCAATCTTGATTCCAGCTTCTCTTTCTTCCAGCCCAGCGTTTCTCATGATGTACTCCGCATAGAATTTGAATCAGGGTGATAGTATACAGCCTTGACGTGCTCCTTGTCCTATTTGGAGCCAGTCTGTGGTCCCGTGTCCGGTTCTGATTTGCGCTTTAATCGCGCAGGCGTGTGCGATTTGCTGACAATGCCTCTATTCCCCGTGCTTTGCAGCCATCACCACTGTTTATTCCCAAAGTGCTTCCTCACTAAGGAGAGACTCTTGAGTCCTCATTTCTTCCCCTCACTCCCTACTCCCGCACATGAGGAACTCAGAAAATACTTCTGTGACAGTTGCACACTCTTACATCCTGGAAAGCCGATCTTCGGGGCAGTTGGCACGCATGCCCGAGGGACAGGTCAGCGGTCACCCTTCCCTCCTGCTTCCGCTGCCCCAGCCTCCCCTCCAGGGCTGTTCTGATGCCTCCAGCTAGTAATCCCAGGAACGGGAGGACCCTGGGAGGCGAGGCAGGAGGCCTCCCGGTTGGTTGCTGGGGTGCTCGTGGCGGGGGTCTCTGAGGGTCTCTGGGACAACCGGGACCCTTGCGTATTCGCCGTGGCCGATTCTAGGGTGAGGATGTGACTGTCCCTTGCGTGGCCCCTCCACCCGTGGAGATGTCTCTTTCCTCGTGTTCGCTGGTAGGCTTCCTGATGTGTCTGTGCTGGGGATTTTCCCTCCTTACCCAGGATGCCCGTAAATCGCTCACCACTTACGTGGTGTGAGGTTGTGGGATTAATGGGCGAGGCAGGCAGGACTGGTGATGGAGAGGACGGTAGGATGAAGGCGATGCGGGAGAGTAGAGGGAGAGGGAGCCTGTGCATTCTGAGAACTCGACCCTGAAAGAGTTTGCTAGCTGACGAGCTTGGTTTACCAGAGGCACAAATGGGGGGAACCTGCTGACTTTGGTTTCCAAATCACTTTTCTCCCAACTCTTGGTAACACCACTTCCTGGTGTAAAGAGGGAAGCTGTTTTCTCTTAGCTTTGGAGGGGGCTTTTTAACTCCTTTTTATCAACAACTTTTACTTTCTGATGTCAAGAAACAGACATGAGCCCTGGCTCCCTCCTGAAATAGGTGAAGAACTCCCCAAAACCCTACATGAAGAACAGGTCAGAATTGAAGCCCAGCTTTGCAGGAGTTGGCAAAAGTTTCCAGTAAGGGCCAGGTACCTTTGCAGGCACCCACTGCTCAACACTGCATTTATCATGGGAAGACAGCCATGGGCAATTTCTCGATGAATGGACGTGGTTGTGTTCTAATAAAACTTTATTTATACCACCTCACACCCATTAGAATGGCTGCTATCCAAAACAAGCAAGCAAACAAACAACAAATAAAGAGCCCTCAAGTGTTGGCAAGAGTGTGTAGAAACTGGAACCTTGCGGTGTTGCCCAGCGTGTAAGATGGCACAACTGCTGTGGAAAACTGTTCGCAGTTGCTCAAAAAGGTAAAAATAGAATTGGCACCTGGCCCAGCAATTCCGTTTCTGGGTATAGACCCCGAAGACCTGAAAGCAGGGGCTTGGAGAGATATTTGTTCAACCACGTTTATAGCAGCACTGTTCCAGGTGGCCGAAAGAGGGGAGCCACCCACGTATCCCTCCGTGGACGATGGTGAATGCCGTGAATACAGGGTGTCACTATCCGTGCAAGGGGATGCCGTCAGCCTTTAATAGGAAGGGCTTTCCAACACGTGCTGCCACACGGCTGGACTTTCAGGACACGATGCTGAGGGAACTAAGCCAAACGTGAGATGACAAACACCGTATGATTCCACTTGTATGAGGTCCTGAGAGCAATGCCATTCATAGAGACAGAGAGGAGGTGGGGGGGCTGCCAGCGGCTGGGCACTGGAGGGAGTAGAGTGGCTGTTTGGTGGGGACAGAGCTCCCGTTTCGTGAAGAGTCTGCAGGTGGATGACTGTGATGGTTGCCCCATCCTGTGAATGTACTAAGTGCTCCTGAACTATACATACACTTAGAAATGGGTAAGGCATTAATTTTGTGTTACATGATCTTCACCACACGTTTTTTTGCAGAAGGCTTTATTAAAGTAAGAAATCAAAAAGCTTTTGGAGTAAGCCAGAAAGAAAAGTACCAGTACAGTATACTAACGCATATATATGGAATTTAGAAAGATGGTAACGATAACCCTGTAAGCGAGACAGCAAAAGAGATACAGATGTATAGAACAGGTGTATAGATGTGGGAGAGGGAGAGGGTGGGATGATTTGGGAGAATGGCATTGAAACATGTATGATATCTTATATGAAATGAAGCGCCAGTCCAGGTTCGATGCTGGATGCTTAGGGCTGCTGCACTGGGACGACCCAGAGGGATGGTATGGGGGAGGGAGGGGGGAGGGGGGTTCAGGATGGGGAACACATGTATACCTGTGGTGGATTCATGTTGATGTTTGGCAAAACCAATACAATATTGTAAAGTAATTAGCATCCAATTAAAATAAAGAAATTTATATTAAAAAGAAAAACTCTACAAAAGGGGGTTTGGGGACTGTGCTGTGAAGGATGGAGAGCTGCTTGCAGAACAAGTGTGGGGAGACACCAGGTGAGCTTGGAGAGAAGTAGCTGGAGGAGGCTGCCTGTCCCAGTTACTCCGTCCCTGGAGAGACGTGTGCATGCACATTAGTCAAAACAGTAATCGATGCCATTCACAAGACAACTGCTACATCACAGATACGGAGCCCTCAGGAAAGCCTTGTGATGGACTTTCCTGGCAGGCCAGTGGTTAAGACTCTGCCCTTCCAACGGACAGGTCAAGGGTTCAATCCCTAACTGGGGAACCAAGATCCCACATGCCTCACGGTATGGCCAAAAATAAATAAATAATAAATTATTGTTGTTGTTTAGTCACTAACTCATACTGACTCTTTGTGACCCCATGGACAGTACCCCCCCAGGCTCCTCTGTTCATGGTATTCTGCAGGCAAGAATACTGCTGTGGGCTGCCATTCCCTTCTCCAGGGGATCTTCTCGACTCAGGGATTGAACCCACATTACCTGCATTAGCAGGTCGATCCTTTACCACAGAGTCATCAGTTCAGTTCAGTTCAGTTGCTCAGTCATGTCTGACTCTTTGTGACCCCATGAATCGCAGCATGCCAGGCCTCCCTGTCCATCACCAACTCCCAGAGTCCACTCAGACTCATGTTCATCCAGTTAGTGATGCCATCCAGCCATCTCATCCTCTGTCGTGCCCTTCTCCTCCTGACCCCAATCCTTCCCAGCATCAGAGTCTTTTCCAGTGAGTCAACTCTTCGCATGATGTGGCCAAAGTACTGGAGTTTCAGCTTTAGCATCATTCCTTCCAAAGAACACCCAGGGCTGATCTCCTTCAGAATGGACTGGTTAGATCTCCTTGCAGTCCAAGGGACTCTCAAGAGTCTTCTCCAACACCACAGTTCAAAAGCATCAATTCTTCGACACTTCAGTTTTCTTCACAGTCCAACTCTCACATCCATACATGACCACTTGAAAAACCATAGCCTTGACTAGACTGACCTTTGTGGGCAAAGTAATGTCTCTGCTTTTGAATATGCTGTCTAGGTTGGTCATAACTTTTCTTCCAAGGAGTAAGCGTCTTCTAATTTCATGGCTGCAGTCACCATCTGCAGTGATTTTGGAGCCCAAAAAATTAAAGTCTGACACTGTTTCCACTGTTTCCCCATCTATTTCCCATGAAGTGATGGGACCGGATGCCATGACCTTCGTTTTCTGAATGTTGAGCTTTAAGCCAACTTTTTCACTCTCCTCTTTCACTTTCATCAAGAGGCTTTTTAGTTCCTCTTCACTTTCTGCTGTAAAGATGGTGTCATCTGCATATCTGAGGTTATTGATATTTCTCCTGGCAATCTTGATTCCATCTTGTGCTTCTTGCAGCCCAGCGTTTCTCATTATGTACTCTGCATAGAAGTTACATAGGCAGGGTGACAATATACAGCCTTAACGTACTCCTTTTCCTATATGGAACCAGTCTGTGGTTCCATGTCCAGGTCTAACTGTTGCTTCC
Source organism: Madoqua kirkii (assembly GCA_006408675.1). NCBI lineage: Eukaryota > Metazoa > Chordata > Mammalia > Artiodactyla > Bovidae > Madoqua > Madoqua kirkii. Next base: position 32,740 of record SJYC01077664.1, on the reverse strand, counting down.
TGACCTGCATACAGGTTTCTTAAGAGGCAGGTCAGGTGCTCTGGTATTCCCATCTCTCTCAGAATTTTCCACAGTTTATTGTGATCCACACAGTCAAAGGCTTTGACATAGTCAATAAAGCAGAAATAGATGTTTTTCTGGAATTCTCTTGCTTTTTCGATGATCCAGTGGATGTTGGCAATTTGATCTCTGTTCCTCTGCCTTTTCTAAAACCAGCTTGAACATCAGGGAATTCACGTTCACGTGTTGCTGAAGCCTGGCTTGGAGAATTCTGAACAGTCATTGGGGAAGCCCAAATAAATAAATATCAGAGGTTAACAGCTTCTAAATGTAGAAAATAGATAAATTTATTTATAAAAAAGCCCATGCTGCTGCTGCTAAGTCGCTTCAGTCGTGTCTGACTTTGTGTGACCCCATAGACAGCAGCCCACCAGGCTCTCTCCCATCCCTGGGATTCTCCAGGCAAGAACAGTGGAGTGGGTTGACATTTCCTTCTCCAATGCATGAAAGTGAAAAGTGAAAGAGAAGTCGCTTAGTTGTGTCCGACTCTTAGTGACCCCATGGACTGCAGCCCACCAGGCTCCTACGTCCACGGGATTTTCCAGGGAAGAGTACTGGAGTGGGATGCCATTGCCTTCTCTGAAAAGCCCGTGAGGTCTGTGCTAATACCCCCTCTTCCACAGAGCGACGCACCCCAAGCATCCAGACCATCAGGAAGGGGGTGCTTCCTGAATGTTTCTGGGCGCTTTGGAGCAGGGTGAGCTCTGAGGCTGTGATGACCCCTGAACTCTCTCAGGCAGGCACTTATGTTGCTCAGATGAGTTAGAAAGAGTTTGACAAGAGATTGTGTTTCAAGGCCTTGCCATAAAGTGCCTTAAACGTTAAGGCTTTTAAACCTGGGGAAATTAACTTAGAAAACATTCCAGAAATAATAGGGGCCATTATGAAAAGGCTACATCCTCTAGGAGTCAACAGTATGCCATGCTGGATAAGCCAGGATGGAGCCGTAGGATCAGTGGCTCCCAGGGCCTCAGCTGGAGGGAGCGGTGAGCTGGCCAAGCTCGGAGGGTCTTAAGGCAGTGACTGCTCAGTATGATTCTGTCGTGGGGGCCGGGGGTCACTGAATATTCGTCCAGAGCCGTAGAATGTACAACCCCAAGAGTGAGCCCTAACGAGACTCTGCACTTTGGGTGACGATGATGAATTACTGTGAGTCCAACAGTTTATAGCGTGGGCACCGCCCTGGTGCGGGATATCGGTCATGGGGGAGCCAGTGGAGGGGGAACTTCCTGTAAATTTCATTCAGTTTTGCTGTGAGCCTAAAGTTGCCCTTAGAAATAAAGTCTGTCTAAAAATAACAACAACAACAATAATAATGTGGGGAGGGGGTATGAAGTTGGGGAGAAAAGAGTCAACCATGCGCAGACGGTAATAATCGTTGAAACTGAGTGAAGAGTACATGAGTCTCTTTTGCTGTCTACTTTTTAAAAGATATTTATTTGTTCACGTATTTGTCTTAGTTGGAGAAGGGAAAGGCTACCCACTCCAGTATGCTGGCCTGGAGAATCCCATGGCCTGTGTCGTCCATGCAATCGCAAAGAGCTGGACACGGCTGAGCAGCTTTCACAGTCGCCCAGCTGCAGCACGCGGGCTCTCTGACCTTCCCTGCAGGGTGCAGTAGGTGTCTTCTTCAGTTTCAGCACCTGGGATACTTAGTCGCAGCATGCAAAACTCTTCGTTTCTGCACGGGGACCTAGTTCTCTGACCGGGGATCAAACCTGGGCCACCTGCATTAGGAGTTTGGATTCTTAGCCATTGGCCCATCAGACAGGTCCTTCACTGTTTACTTTTTATCTGCTGGAAGTTTTCCTCCATGCCGTGTAAAAGGAACACCGTTAGTTGCAGGGTTGTACTTGTATCGTGCGACCATGGTGATTAACCTTCCTAAGGAAGGCAATACATGATTGTGACCTTGTTCTAAGCCTACTGGGGGCGTACTTTCTGCCTCTCTGAGCTTTTATTTCCTGGTTTATAAAATATCAGGTAATTCGTACCTCACAGGACTTGTGGCATCAAACACCGTGATGTCTGTGAAGTAGCAATACTGTGTGGAACATGCAGGGTGTTCAGATGATGCTCAAGCAGCAGAAAGTGAGGGGGGTGGTCCAGTGGGAGAGGAAGCGGAGGGCTGTGGTGGGTGCGGCCACTTTCAGGACGTCTGGCCCTCAGCCCGCAGTGGTTCTTGGGCACCAGGCGCTGTTTTGGTGGGGACTTAGAGAACACATACCCGGAGCACCAGTGCGTTGAGCCTGTCGGACAAGCCGCCGCGGGCCCACTGATCTCTGCTCCAGGACACCCCCTCTCCCCCAGCAGGGATGAGACCTGAGGGGATGCTCCCTGGGGGTTCTATGATGCCCAGGCTCATAGACTGAGCCCGCATCTCCCAGGGCCGGCCAAGCAGAAAGGTGCCGAGCGATCTGCAGTTTAGTTAAGAGTCTAATGGATACTGTAGGCTTATTGATTAGGAAAAGAAATGAAGCAAACCTCAGGCATTCAAAGGTGGTTAACCTACTTTTCTGGCCCGATCCCCGCTGTAAAGTCTTCAGGCGCCCCATCACCCGCCGCCCAAGGTGCAAGCTCTGTACCCTGGCGTGTACAACCGCTCACGGCCCCCGTCGACACTTCCAGCCTCCTTCCCAGAAAGTTCTCGTGACACCAGTCTCTCCACTGTTTCCCAAGCCACAAAGGCTGCAGGCGCACCTCACCCCAGCCTTCCACTTTCTGCGCATCGCTCCCCGTCAGGATGCACCAGGGTCTTTCTTGGAACTCAGTTCTCTGTGCTCATGTGGTCTTCGCCCCAGATCCCACCAGAGGCAGCAGCTGATGCTGTTTCAACGCTGACCTGACACCCAGCTGCTCGTGAGAGGTCCCAGGACACTCGTCGGCAGGGCAGGCACCTGTCTCGCGGGACTGTGCGACTCCCTCACTTCACCCTAAGTCACCTCTCCTTCCAGCGTTCCTGCGCGATGCGGAAACCACGTCCAGGCAGTTTTCCAGCTGTGATTCCTTGACTCAGTGTTCTGCAGGAATAGACGCTGTCACTTTACATTTGTTGCCTTTTTTCCCAACCACTTGGAGCAAAACATTTTGTTATAAGATGCAGTTCCCCCCCTCCCCCCAGAGTGACTGCTGGGTGGGTGCCAGAGGTATTTAAGTGCCCTCGGATTGAACTGTACAATCTCATTATATAACTTACAGTCAGTTCAGAGGAAAAACAAGAGAAGCCCCACAGCTTCAGCCGCTGAGACGTGGGCTTCGCCGTGTGCCCGGGATGCTTGGGGCGTCTCGCCATAGCTACTCCTCAGTAATGAGGCCCCTCTTCTTCCTGTTTTATTGGCAGCAAACCCTGGGTAACAGAAACACAGAAATGCCTGCAGCCCTGCCATAGTAACGCCATTCGGGGGCTGTGACTGGGCCAGGAGCTTCCAGGAGTTAAATTGGTGTCTGATTATGTTCTGCTTTCTGAGTTCGCTTCTTCTCAGTTAACACACAGTTGTTTAGGACTGTGTGACTGTGATGGCTCAGGACACACTGCTTTCCAGTAGGTAGTTTTGGGGGATGGTCTCCCGTGGAGCTCAGGAGACGTCAGCACTCTTGTGTTGGGATGCAGAGGGGACGTGGGGGCGAGTCAGGGCCAGTGGGGCATCCTCTGGGAAACGCCTGTGTTTGGAAGGCTTGAACCTCAGCAGCTGCCTCCCTCTCAGAGCCTCTCCCCACCTCACCCAGCCTTCTTCCCAACACGTGCCAAAGGCAAGTCACAGGGCTTGCCTCCTCTTTTTAGCAAATGCTACTTAATGTTTTGTAAAGTGTCAGCTGAGGTCACAGTGCTCAAATGACTGAATTATGTGGCAGACATCATCCTTACCTTTATTCTCAAAGTTAGAAGAACAGCAAACAAAGCTAAACCCTTAGATTCAAAGTTCGCGGAAACGTAAAGGCTCACAGTTCAGTACTTTTATGTGTTGGCTGCAAATAGGAGAATCTCAAAAACCTGAGCAACTTTTGAAGGCCTGGTAACCAAATGTTTACATGGATGTAACAGAGAGAGATGGGTAGATAGATGGATATACAGATAGATAGGTGGATGGATGGATGGGTGGAGAGATAGGTATATGATAGTTAACAGAATTAGATTAAAACTGTAATTGGATGTGTGTTTGTGTGGATGACAATTACTCCCGTATTTGACACCACTAGGAATTACAGCACAGCATTTTGTTTCCAGCAAATGAATACTCACTGTAGTTAAATATCCAGGTAGAGGAAAAGGAAGTCAAGGAAAACATCCTGGGCTTTTTTGTTTCTTTGCTCGTTTTTAATTGTATGAGCTTTGAGAATGAACGGTCTTGGTCTCTCAGGGTTTCTAGATTGTTTAAAAGGAATGATGTTGTGGGGAGGCTGGTGAAGGTTGTGACTCTGGCTTTCTGGGGACAGGAGTCACTTACCAAGCAGAGTGAGATAAAGTTCTTTCCTTGGGGCCATTAACAAGACACTTTGCAGTCACTGCCTTGAATAATTTGAATATCTAGAGACTGTACACCTAGAACTTAGGGCTTCTGAATCTTTGTAAGATTTGCCCCAGGCTCTCCCTACATTATTTATTTCTTGTGTTTGGTTTTTTACCTTTAAATTTTTTAGATTTTAAATAAAACCTTTTGTAGGTTAAAAATGATTGGAAAGAGCTCTGTGAAAGATGGACTTGCCCTTTTTCTTAATCATTTTGATCCTGTGGGACAGTCTCCATGAAAGCATTTAGTTCTCACGCCATTAACTTCATTTTTTAGAAGTGACTTCGCGCTCGTGGCTTGGCCTGAGACAGGACTTGATTGGCTCACATTCCCCCACCTCGTCTCTATTCTGGCAGGGGAGCACAACACCCGTCTGCCCTGCGCCCTGCCCTCCTCTCACAGAGTTCTCCGTTTCCTGCAAGTGTCTCGCTCTCCTGTTCCTGAAAGCTGGGAACATTATAAAGAGCAGACATGAGCTCCGTTCCCTGGGTCCTGCTGCCCACGTACAGTAATGATGGGTGCGGGGCATCAGCACCAACCCAGACGACCCCACGCTGTGCTTGTTGTGATTCGGGGCGGGGTGTTCCCTTCTGGGCTTCCCTGTGGCTCAGTGGTGAGGAATCCACCTGCCAATCCAGGAGACGCAGTTTCCATCCCTGGGTCGTGAAGATCCCAGGGCAAAGGAAATAGCCATCCTTTCCTTCTTCTTGCCTAGAAATCCCATGGACAGAGGCGCCTGGTGGGCTGTGGTCCATAGGGTCGCAAAGAGCTGGACACGACGGGGTGAATCAACAACAGCAACAGGTTGCCACAAGGTGGCTTCTCTCTCCCCAGGAGAGCGGGCTGTGTGTGCACGTGTGTTTGCCTGCGAGGAGTTCGCGGGCGTATCGCTGACTGAGATGTCTCTCGGTGCATAAATGAATGCATCCTTAGACCAGAACATGTCTGAATACAGAGGCCAGCGGTCCTCTCAGGTGCTTTGAGGCATCCTGATGTTTGCCTTTTACAAAGCAAGATTCCTTCCGCCCAGGAACTTACTCCACAAGTGGAGAGGAGCGTGAGGGAACAATGCCAAGCCATTAAGTGCCAATGCCAACTGCAAAATTTGGTTTTCAAGAACCTCTAAGAGCTGAACCCACAGGGGAACATTCAGAATGCAGGGAGAGTCAGGAGCTGCCAGATATTTTGGCCTCCCTGAGCCTTCTTGAAATAGGAGGGAAGGGAGCAGGGCACAATTTTTAAAAGAATGACATAGCCCAAGGGCATAACATAAATGGATTAGAATCAAATGGGTCTAAGATGGCAGACAAGTTAAACTTCAGCTGGACCTGGTTCTTCAGTCAGCAAGCTGAGCAACACGCCAAGGGCTGCCTTGATACTTCCAAGCACTGTCAAAAGTCCAAAAATCAGGCGGTGGCCCAGTTCCTAAAAATTCTCACCCCTCCCCCAAAATAGCTGGCAGAATCCTCCCACTTACTAGCCTATGAAATTGCCCAACCCATAAAAACTAAGCACGCCACGTTCAAGGCCACCTCACTCGCCCTCTGCAGTGGCCCACACTCTTGTCTCTGGAGTGTGTTTTTCTCTGAACAAATCTACTTCTTACCTATCGCTTTGTCTGTCACTGAATTTTGTGATGAGACATCAGGAACCTGAGCTTCACGGGGTCCTGAAACCAGGTCTATGATCTCAGTTGAAACCCCGGGGTTTTGGCTATGTTTATGTTCCAGTCTGAAGTAAACAGTTTCACTCTGACGTGGGTCAGCCAGCTTACCCATCCATCATCCATCCATCCGTCCGCCCGCCCACCCATATCCATCATTTCCTTCTTTTCCTGTGGCTAATACCCAGGGAACATCTGTGATGCGCCAGATGTCAATTAGGCATTACAGCCAGTGGTGAATAAACAGGTCCATTCGGGAACAGACTGGAGGGCTTCTCTGTCCTTGAGTGCAAGGCCAGCAGTGCCCAGTGTGGACAGGGTCACCAGGGATGCAGAGCGGAGCCCACCTGCAACCCCTTCCCCATCTCATGACCCCCCTCTCAACAGACAGGACTTGCTTGTCAGTTCCCTTGAGCCAGGCTGAAGCCCCTCACTCCAGACTATAGGCACCCTGCTGTGCGATCACCTGGCTTCGCTGGGATATCTTTCGTAATCATTGACTGAAAGCAGATTGTTCTGCAGAAGCTTCTAATGTGATTTTCGTATTTATCTCCCTTAGCTTGATATGTATTAGAAATAACTCATGAATTACAACAGATAGAAAATACTCTCACCTAAAAGTTAGCCTCTGTGTATGTTTCTTTTTGCCTGGTTAGTTGACTTATCTTCAGGTGAACTTGGGGCATTGCTAAGATTTTAGTCCCATCACGTGTGAACCGCAGGATATAATGATGGTTCTGTAAAGTGATGTGGCCTTTGATACCTGTGGCCCCAGTGGCTCGCCTTTGTTGACAGCGCTGATGGTGCTTTTGTTTGATCATCCCTTCAGTTTGCCCTGATATGCCACGGTATTTGTTTCTTTGTCCTGGCTTTCTAAAAATTTTATAGAGAGTCTAAATTATAGGATCTCTCTCAGCACCGCTCTTTCTCAGCTGTCAGTTCATTAAAAAGTTTTTGTTCCGCTTTCATATTATTTCAGCGTGGCATCTTTTTTTTTTCCCAGTCATTTTGAGCAATATCTTTATTTAACTAGCTGAAATTGTTCCAGGGCTTAATTAGAAGTAGCATATTGCAACTCTTTGGGTGCTATCTTGAGGCACAATAATTAGCCCTGTAATAATAATGCATGTCTAAGTGAACTCGTTATTGTCATGGAGGGCTGGAGAGAGGGGCTTTCTGAAACCTCGTAAAGGCCCTGGGGTACTCCAGTGAACAGCCAAGTTCTGAAGCCGAAGGAGAAGTTGAGCAGGAAAAAAAAATGTTCAAGACCATAAGCCTAGTGTTTTTTTATTGTGTGACCCCCTCCCCCAACGACGGGAAGCCGTTTTACCCCGCTGGCACTGGGGGCAGTCCTCAGGTTGTTGGGGTCCGTGCAGGGCACACCCACAGATGCTGCTGCTGCTAAGTCGCTTCAGTCATGCCCGACTCTGTGCGACCCCATAGACTCTGCACACAATTGCCAGGGGTCACCTGGGCCAGGGAGCGTGTCTTCGCTTGAACCAGGCAGCTTGTACTTCTGAGGGCTGCACATGACATGGGCTGAGGCCCGAGACTGGGGGCTGGTTAGGGTTGCTAGGCGACCTGTCCATACAAGGCTTCCTTCGTGGCTCAGATGGCAAAGTCTGCCTGCAAAGTGGGAGACCGGGGGTCCATCCCTGGGTGGGGAGGATCCCCTGGAGAAGGGAATGGCAACCCACTTTGGTATCCTTGCCTGGAGGATTCCATAGACAGAGGAGCCTAGCAGGCTGTAGTCGGTGAGGTCACAAGAGTTGGACATGACTGAGCAATTAACAGTTTCACTTTTTTTTTTTTTTCAATCTTGAATATAGTGGTTTTGTCCTGCTCCTTGATTAATTTATCAGGATCCTTCAGGACCCTGTATTCAGCGGCCCCCCCACCACCCCCACTCAATAAATTACAGCATTCATCCAGGAGAGCTCTCTTTCCGGTCTCCCTGGGCATTCTGTCATGGCAGAATCCGGCCACCCTGTGGCGGATGGTGCCGCTGCCCAAGCCGTGCTCCTGGTCCCAGACGAGCCAGCATATCCGTGCCCCTCTGTGGGCAGGCACTTACAACACCAGATCCGACTTTCTTGGTTTTGTCTTAACATCCTCGGGGAAGGATCCAAGTAACTCCAGCTACCCTTTTCTTCAGCCACGAAGATAGCAAGCTCCAGCCCGGCCACTCGTCACACTTGTTTGGTTGTGGATCCCACCGATGGGTCTGTTAATGAAATGATGTCTGCACGTCCTCTTTCTTGGAGCTTGTGCCGGAGAAACCTGCATGACAGCGAGTGCTGGGCAGGAGGTGGTGGTGGGAGGTGGTGATGGAGACCTCCTTAAAGCCCCGGGGGGCCCTGTCCTCTCCCAGTCCTCCCGGGCTAACTGGCTTTTAGTGGCTCTGGGACTGCCCAGGCTGGGGACCTTCTCCAGGCACGCATAGCTAAGGAGATCCTGTTGCCAGCATCAGTTCCTAGTCAGTAACCTAGATCTCCCTACACTCTGTGGCTGCTTCCTGCTGTCTGAATAGAGGGAGGATAACGCAGTTTATTATCTGTGACCTGATGCTAGCTGCTCTTGCATCCTGCCTTTGTGCAGAGGGAGAAGGGTCATTTAAAAAGAAGGATCTGGACGAAGCTTTGTTGTAAACACTCTGCGGAGCAATGAGACAAATCTACTGAATGAACAAGCTTGTGAAAGGCTGAACACTGAGTCACTTAGGACATCCTCGAGTTGCATATTTCATCACGGAAAAGTGGAAGTCAGAGTATGGAAGGATGTGATATTTGTTCTGTGTGCTCTCAGTGGTACCACATTGGTGAATGGATGAATTCAAATTCCTGCTGAAACTCCTGTCAGATGACTCTAATCTCTACTAAAGCTTTTTTAAAAATTCATTTAAATAAGTAATCAGTGACTAAAACTGGTATTTGATGGACACATGATACAGAGGTCAACCATACTTCCGAGCTTCCGTGATTTTTCACCTATTGATAGAAAAGAGATGTTGCTGCCGCATCAGTAAATAAACCCATCAAGTCATCACATTACAGTTGTCCAGGGCGGTAAGCCCTGAGGGAACCCAGGGTGAGAAAGCACGGGACTCTGGCCCCAGAGAGCTGAGGCGCAGATCAAAGGAACGGTTTCCTTGATCTCAGACTCACGTCTTCCTATCGTTAGAAAAACCGAGAAATTCCTTAAGTTGGGATAATCAGGTTTCCTTTAAGTAACAGTAATCTTCTGAAGTTCTGAGTGCCTGCCCTTTGTTGCAAAACTACCGTGTATCCCAGCTCCTCGTCTACATGTTCTGAGCGGTCTCTCAGAGCAGTGTGAGATGCTATGTCCCAGGCTTACGTCCTCAGTTTTTTCTGCCAAATGAAACATGATTCTCACCTTTTTCAGACTGTTCTGCATTTTTTTTCCAGTCTACATACTAAATCAGTCCAAGCCAGATCGTGTGTAACAGCACTTTGGAATGCTTAACGTTAAAAAGCCAGCTAAGCAAAGACCAATTTAATATAACACTAATAGATTATGACGCGTCTTTAAAAAGAATAGGTTGTTTTAAAGTGATACTTTTCATATGTTACTTTCAGACTCTGTTATTTTGGTCTGTTTCTTTTCTGTTTCTTTTCTGTTTCTTTTCTTCTGCGTGTGCGTGTTTCCTTGATTAATTTGAAGAACATCTGCATATAATTCTCTGGGCTCTGCATTGGCAAAACTTCGCAGCTTTTCACAGGACTTAGAGAGTTCACTTGCCAGACAGTCTCAGATTGTAGCTAATTGAAATGCCAAACCTCCAAAGGTGCCGAGCAGAAGTGTGTAATTATGTAATTTTCTCTTGATCTTTCAGAGTCTTCCTGCGAGCGATTAATCAGTATGCAGATATGCTGAACAAAAAATTTCTGGATCAAGCCAACTTTGAGCTGCAGGTGAGAGAAGGGGGTAGACACGACCTTTGTTGGGAAAGCATGTTCAAACAAATTGCTGGTCTGAGCCCATATCTTATATTTCTAATCCTGGAACTTAATCGGTTCCCCATTTAAGGTGTGGAAATGGAATTTACAATACGTGCTACTGGAACCCAAGGATTGAAAATGATGCCTTTGGGGTATTTGCTCAATTTAGCGAGGAAGGAGATGGAGCTGTTTCAGGGAGAAAGTCTTGAATCAGAGTGACAAGTTAGGGACTCTCTGAGCAGGGAGGCGGCGGCTGCCGAGATCGTCTCAGCCCATCCTAATGTGATGAGAATCGGCCCGGGAGGCACCGTGGGTCTGCATCACTGAGCCCAGCTTGCGCGGAGAACTCGATTTTCCCCTGATACATTCCCTGCCGGCTTTGTGCTGCCTGAAATGGCCCTTAGCGAGCAAAAGGTCCCAGCCCCTCAACAGCCCTTGGCTGTGGTGAGCTGATCCTCCCATCCAGGCCCTCCTCCTCCAGTGCTTGTGGACTGTGTGTGTGATTTAACTGATCGATTGATTTCTGCCTGGCATATTTATTACTGTGCATCTACTATTTGGGACTCTCATCCCCACTGAACTTCAGGTATATTTCTGCTAATCATGGTTTTGTTATTATTTAGTTTCGTTTACGAAAGTTTGCAAATCAAAGCATCCAGGTGCAAATAGGTTTTTAGTTTCCTGGGTAGGACTGTTCTTGGAGAAGGAACCTGAACCACTTTAAGTACACCCAGAGGGTGGTCCTACTCAAACCTGGGTTAACAGATAACAAAAATTAACAGATAACAGAAATTAGACCCCCATTTACTTTCCTGTTCGCCTTGTCTTCTGAAAACTTAGAGCTAAATGTGATACTCGGTTATTAGATTAAGTTCTCAGGTGCCTGTGCCCTTATTTCTTGTATCATTTTTTTAATTTTAATTTTTTTAAACTTTTTATTTTGTACTGGAGCGTAGCCAATTAACAAACAATATTGTGAAAATTTCAGGTAAACAGCAAAGGGACTCAGCTGAGCAGATTAATGTGTCCATTCTCCCCCCGACCCCCTCCCATCCTGGCTGCCACATGACATTGAGTAGAGTTCCCCGTGCTGCGTACAGTAGGTCCTTGTTGGTTATCCATTTTAAATTCAGCACTTGTACCTATTCATCCCAGACTCTCCCTTCCTCCCATCCTCTCCTCAGCAACCACAAGCTCATTCTCGAAAGCTTAAGTGTGTTTCTGCTTTTAAAGTAAATTCATTTGTATCATTTTATTAAATTAAAAATGTTTCATCAGCATTATAGAATATAAGTATGTAGTAATATGTCAGATACTGTGTACCTAAAAATGTTACTATTTTTCAGTTTAAAACTCTTTATTCTTTTCTCTGCTTAATGTTTGTTATCACGTCCTAATACACAGATACATTCTTGTGAAATATTTGTGCAGCTGAATAAAATACGAAAGCTCCCTTCCCATTTTTTCACCTTTTTCTCCTTCTGCTGGGTAGCTTTTATTTTTTCTAATGTCAACAAATATTTATTCATTGCTTAGTATTTACCAAATAGTATTTTTTAAACTTAGAGTACAGTAAAGCGTCTGCCTGCCATGCGTCTTCCCTGGTTTGGGAAGATCCCCTGGAGAAGGAAATAGCAATCCACTCCAGTACCCTTGCCTGGAAAATTTCATGGATGGAGGAGTCTGGTAGGCTGCAGTCCATGGGATCGCAGAGAGCTGGACACGACTGAGCGACTTCACTTTGTGTAGCTGCTTTGCGATGTTACGTTAGTTTCTGCCGTACAATGAAGTGCGTCAGCTCTGTGCTGTGTGCTAAGTCACTTCGGTCGTGTCCAACACTTTATGACCCCACGGACTGTAGCCCACCAGGCTCTTCTGTTCGTGGGATTCTCCAGGCCAGAATACTGGAGGGGTTTGCCATGCCCTCCTCCAGGGATCTTTCTAACCCAGGAATTGCACCCGTGTCTCATGTCTCCTGCACTGGCAGGTGGTTCTTTTCCACTAGTCCCACCTGGGAAGTCCAGCTGTATGTTGTTGTTGTTCAGCCGCTAGGTCATGTCCCACTCTTTATGACCCCCTGGAGTGCAGCTTGCCAGGCTTCCCTGTCCGTCACTGTCTCCTGAATGAGCTTGCTGAAGCTCATGTCCATTGTGTCCGTGATGCCATCCAACCATCTCACCCTTTGTTGTGTCCTTCTCCTCCTGCCTTCAATCTTTCTACGCATCAGGATCTTTTCCAATAAGTCGTCTCTTTGCATCAGTTGGCTAAAGTACTGGAGCTTCAACATCAGCATGAGCCCTTCCAATGAATATTAGCTATATATATATATATATATATATATGAGGGCTTCCCTGGTGGCTCAGATGGTAAAAAGTCTGCCTACAATGCAGGAGACCTGGGTTCAATCCCTGGATTGGGAAGATCCCCTGGAGAGGGAAACTGCAACCCACTCCAGTACTCTTGCTTGGAAAATCTCATGGACGGAGGAGCCTGGTAGGCTACAGTCGATGGAGTCGCCTAGAGTAGGACACGACTGAGCAACTTCACTTATATATATATATATATATATATATATATACACACACATGTGAAAAGAAAGTGAGAGTGTTCGTTGCTCAGTTGTATCCAACTTTTTGTGACCCCATGGCACTGTAGCCTGCCAGACTCATCTGTCCAAGGGATTCTCAAGGCAAGAATCCTGGAGTGAGTAGTTATTCCCTTCTCCAGGGGCTCTTACTGACCCAGGGATCAAACCCAGGTCCCTTACACTGCAGGCAGTTTCTTTACAGTCTGGCCACCAAGGAAGCCATCATGTGTGTACATATATCCCCTCTTTTTCAGAGTTCCTTCCAAATGTTGGTTGACTTTTATAGTAATCGTTGTGTGTTATCTCCGAGGCTTCTTTAAGCGTGTACAGTTGGCCCTTGAACAGTGTGGGGAGGTTGGGGAAGGTGGCTTCTCTGAGTATAATTCAACCAACAACCGATGGTGCAGCACTGTAGTATTTGCTGCTGAAGAATATCTGCCTGTGAGTGGACTTGCACCCAAGTGTAGTTCACACCCAAGAGTCCGCTCTATCTGGACTGAGACTGGGATTCTTCTGGCTTCACACGTGAGTGGGGTCATGCGCTCCTGGTTTCCCGTTCTGTCGTATGCCACAGTGTAAATGCGTCAGCATTGGTGCCGGCATTCCTGCCCTGATGACCTGCAAGCTGCTTCCAGCTTTTCCCCTTTCCAGGCAGTGCTTCTGTGGACAGTGTCCCGCAGCCGTCCAGAGCAATGCTGCTGGTGGCTGGAAGCATGATTGCCAGACTGGCTGGTGAGAAATTTCAAGTCTGATGGACACTGATAAATTACCATCCACAAATGCTCTAGCGATTGCAGTCTCACCAGCCTTCTCTGCGAAGCATCGTTGTCTAGATCTTCTCCAATACCAGTTTCTTTAAAATTGTTGATTCTTATTTTTGTTGATATTTCTCTGATTGTTAGTTGAGTTGAGAGTGCTCACTGGCTGTGAGGATTTCTAGTATGAGCTGTCCATTTTCTCGGCTCATTTTTCTATTGTGCTACATGTCATTTTTTTTGCAAGTTGAAATTCTTGATATAGTCTAGTCATGGGTTTAGGTTTATCATATAGAAATATTTAATTTTTCTGTAGACAAATTTGTCAGTTCTTTTAAATGGCTTTTTGAGTTTTATTTTTTGCTTGGCAAATCCTTCTTTGATTATAAATTTAACTGTTTTGTTTATAGTTGGTATCTGATAATGCTTTGTATTTCTGCTTAAAAAAAAACTTTCTAACATTGAATCTATATGTGATTTCCTTAATCATTTTTTAAAATCAAAGTATGGTTATTTTACAGTTTTGCATTAGCTTCAGGTGTACAGCAAAGTGATTCAATTTTATAGATTTCTATATAGATTTCTATATTTATATATCTATATGTCTAGATTCCTTTTCACACTTTTCCGTTATAGGTTATTACAAGTCATGAAATGTAGCTCCCTCTCCTTGTTATCTTCATCTGCTGGAAGCTGGAGTTTGAGTTTACTTTTCCCCACATGATTTTATGAATAAATTATTCTCTCCCGATGATTTGAAATGCCACCAAGAAAACCCACAATTATAGACGCATGTGTGTATCAGTCCTGTTTCTTGTTTTATTAACTGTGGGTTTTATACCCAGCTAGTAGAGCCACGTCTTCCTGATTAGGGTGTTATTGCCAAATTATTTTGACTTTTTGTGCATTTCCTCTTCGATGTGAAAGTCCACATCACCTTGTTAAACTTTTTAAGCATGCTGTTTACATTTGAATTGGGTTGAGTTCATAAAAGATCGTAGTAGAATTGTAACAGCATTTGGGAGAATACTTGGCAGTATTTATTTTTTCCCATCCCACACAGAAATATTTATGCCTTTTTTTGTGTGTCCTTCATTAGGTTTTCTCTTTTTATCCACGTAGGCTGTGCCCTCAGGTGCTGAGCCACATACGCCGATGGCTGTGTGTTTCAGGTGTGGCTGTTGAGCGTGTGTTATGGGTTGTTGCTGACCCTGTACACTGTGCTATGACCCTGTGACCCTGTGCTGACCCTTCATGCATTTGGTCCCCTGGAAGCGCCCCTCATGCCCAGCGCCCTGGCCGCGATGAGCTCTTCGGGCCCTTCCCCCTTGACAGATGTGGTTTGCTCGCCCCACTCCAGGAGGCTCTCATCCTCCCACACCCAGGGGGAGGCCTGGGTGCTGCATGGCCAAGACTGGCTTCCGCCTGTGCTCCAGGCAGCAGGTCCTCCCACAAAGCACGTTTCCCTGTCTTGATGTCCTGGTGTTCCCAGACCCTTCTTTCTCCTTTAAACCACTCCTCCCTGTGGGCTGCTACTCTGCCCTCTGCTGCCCTCTGCCCCTCCCTATCCTGCTTCTCATTTCCAGCAGCTACAGCACCAAGAGCTCCTATTCTCCGCATTCTCCTAGTGAGCTGCCAGCTTGACATCCGGTCACCTCCCCCAACCTGTAGCATATATTTCATACAAACAGAGGCCTTCCCCTACATAGCTGGAGTAAGACCACCACACTCACACCATTATCAGCGCTCAGCAGCCCCCAGGCCACGTTCACGTTCCGTTGACCCCATCACGGAGCTTGTTGCTTCTCAGGTCAGCATCACGGATGCTGTTAGCTGTCACAGCTCAAATCATGCATAGCTTACAGGGATGTTTTTTGTTTGGTTGGTTGGTTTTTTTGTTTTGTTTTATTTTGTTTTTGGCTGCGGTGCACGACATGTGGAATCTTACTTCCCCCACCAGGGATCAAACCCACACCCGCTGCAGTGGAAGCCCAGATTCTTAACCACTGGACTGCCAGGGAAACCCTGACAGGCTTTTTTAATGTTTGTGTTTTTATGTGATTTTTAAATTTTTTGTATTTTAAGAGTGGGTAGCTCTAAGTTCACAGCAAAATTAAGAGGAACGTACAGAGATTTCCCAGGAACGTCCTGCCCTAGCACCCAGAGCCTCCCCCCGTCAATATCCCCCACCAGATGGTGCATTGGATGCACCTGCTGCACCCAAGCTCACCTGTTGTAATCCCTGGGTGCTTGCTTTGCATCAGGGCTCCCTGGAGTGCTGCTGTCCATTCTGTGGGTTTGGACAGATGTATAATGACCTGCTTCCAGTTCCGTTGCCCTGGACACCCCCTGTGCTCCTCCTGCATTCCCATCCTCCCCTGTGCGTTCAGTTTCCGTGTGACTTTAGTCCGCTCCAGCCTTGAACAGCTCCTCCCTCTTTCCAGACTGTCCTGTCCTCCACACATCAGCAAAGCACAGGCCTGGCTTTGCAGACCACCCCACACTTGGGCCGCCTCACATCCCCCAGGCACAGATGCAGGCTGCACCCTGGGAGAGAGACATCACACAGGTCATCACCCCACCTCCCCCGGGCCACATGCTCCCAGCTCCTGGGCCCCCAGCCCTGCTCCGGCTCTACAGTGGCCAGGGGAGTTCCGAGGTGAGCAGCGGTCTGCCTCCTCATTCCTCGGGATACAGAAATCTCCTGTGGGTTCCAGTCTTGCTCTATAGGGGGACATGCTGAGTCTCCAGGCACGCGGTCCACAAGGGAACCTCCTCAGGGTGTTCACCTGCACTGTTCCCCTAAACATCTCCTAAGGTGAGGTTTTAGGGTACCTGCAGCTCAGCTGTCGTCCTGGCCCTGTATGAATGCAGGGAAGGGAGAGAGAGTTAGTGAAGCTGGCATTTAAAAAGACACATTCGTATTTCTGTTGATGCTGTTTTTATGAGCAGCAGGTATGCATTAAAATACATTCTGGGTCCTTATGATGACCCTGACCCCAACATGTCCCAGACATCCCTGCTAGAGCTGTGAGAGAAGGGCATTGCGAGGGGATGGGTGGGCGTCGGGACAGGTGTTAGTTCCGAAAACAAAAGAAGAAACTTGTACTTTACTGATCTGAGCCACCCTGTTTATTACATTGCGACGGCCAAAAAGTTTGTTCAGGTTTCTTCTTGACACCCTATGGAAAAACTTCAGTGAACATTTGGAACCCCAATAAAAGGGCCTAAATAAAAGAGAAAGTGCCTTGGTAGGCAGGAAAGACTGGCTTGTGGGTCTGGGGTGGGCCACTGGAGACCCTTGTTCTGCTTCACCTTGTTCTCGTCTCTGTTGGGGCAAGTCTCTGAACCCCATCTGTGAGCTAAGGGGACAAGCACTTACGTGGTTCCCTGGCAACCAAATGAGATGCTCTAGTCCTGAAGAAATGCCACTAATGAAGAGTAGCAGATACATGAAGCCTTTAGCTACATCCATGCTTGAAACTTGCCACAATTTATGTGGTAACTGAAGATAGTTATTGTCAACACCTTATTTTTATCTAACTCTTTATAATCATCTCACTTGATGCAATAATTAGTACCTTTGTTTATGATTCCCTGGTGGCTCAGATGGGAAAGACTCTGCCTACAATGCGGGAGACCTAGGTTTGATTCTTGGGCCAGGAAGATCCCCTGGAGAAGGAAATGGCAATCCACTCCAGTATTCTTGTCTGAAGAATCCCATGGACAGAGGAGCCTGGTAGGCTACAGTCCATGGGGTCTCAAAGAGTTGGACACAACTGAGCGACTAACAATTTCACTTTCACCTCTGTTTGTAAATTAGCGACTGAACAACAGCTGTTCTTGAAATACGAACTATTGGGTGTTTTTATGTTGTTCTCAATCGTCTAGTGTTTTTATATATTTTTAGTATCATAAAAATGATAAATTATAGAAATCTATATACTGTTAGGTAAGAGGCTCCATGATACAATATTAATACATTATTGACCTGAGATGTATTATAGCCACAGGCATTAGTTTCTGCAGAAGTCCTCTGGTCAGTAATGTGTTAATAAGAGCTAGAACATATTATGTGACTATCTCCACCCACTCAGCACCGCTTGGGGGGTGCCCTGGGTATCTTTATTCCTTTGATCCTTCCTTCAGCAGCCCTATCAGATACGTACTGTTGAAGTTCCCGCTTTATCTGTGGAAACCAAGGCACAGAAACATCGGGTTATTTGCCTCAGTAAGTGGCCAAGCTGGTGGGATTTGAGCATGTGCAGTCAGGGCCCACACTCAGCCCTGAACCGCACTGTGGGTGGCTGGTCAGCCATGTGCACGTAGAGGACACAGCTTTTTAACGTCTCACAGGCATGTGCTAGGCAAACGCTAAATGTCTTGAAGCGTTTTTGAGATCCTGTATGAATCAGTTCGACGCCTTAGCATCTCCCCTTTTTGGTTTTCAGCTGTGGAACAACTATTTTCACCTGGCCGTCGCTTTCCCACTCAAGAGTCCTTGCAGCTGGAGAATTTTTCAAGTGCTAAGAGAGCGAAAATCCTTAACAAGTAAGTCCATGCAGCTCACGGGCAGGAGCCTGCGAGTCTATTAGGATCATCTTCTCACGGCCTCTAAGCCAACTTGGTACCGACTGAGATGTAATCATGGTGTAACGAGAGGGTGGTTTCAGAGCATGAATTGGGTATTGCCCTTTCTAACCCATGAGTCCAGGTTGAAGGTTGCTGGATTTATTCTGGTGGGTTTCCAGTCCCTGCCACTGAAGACTGTTAGCGCCGCACAGAATGGGAGTTTGGGGGCGTAACTGCTTTTGCTATGCTCATGCCATGCCATGTGTGGTTTGTGTGGCTTAATTCTCCAATGTTAGCTTCAAACAAGGAGGCTTCTGATGGAAGCTGCTACATGTTGGCCTTGTGGGACAGCCCATCGCGCAGTGGTGAGAGGCCGGGGGTTCCTTCTTTGCCAGAGATGACCCTGAGCCTCTTCCCAGCAGGGTATCTGAAGGGCTTAACTCGCCCTGTTATTATCCTAAGAACCTCTCAGAAGCCTCAGGAAAGACAAGATTCCTACCTGGCTCTTTCAGCAGTGCGTCCTGAACAGCTCCTGGTCCAGGGTCAGGAAAAGAACCCTTGCGTGGGGCTCTTTGTAGCCCTTGGGCGGTCTGAGGATCTGTATCCTCTTTCTGCCTCTGTTTCACCAGCATCTCAGTTCTATGGGTGCTCAGAGGGAAGACAGTGAACCCCCTGGGGGATCTGTTCATCGATACTTCAGTATTTCGCCAGCACATCCCGGTGCTGTGTCCGCTGTCCCTGTTCAGCATTTCGTGATCCTTCTGTGCCACGGCACTGCCAGCCCGGTGTCTGGGAGTTAGAGATTCCAAGGTGTCTCCAAAGGGGAAAGCTGCTCAGCCATCCCTGTATCCTGGGAGCGTGTGTCTCCCTCATGGAGGTGAGGTTGGGATCCAGACAGCTCGAGCCAACAGCGGGGCCCAGTCTTTACCGAGCTCCCACACAGTCCACCCTTAGAGATGCCTGCGGAGAAAACCCATGTTTAAACCGGAAATCTGCCTAAAAAGAGCTGGCGTCTCCTTCCCACTTTGGAGAATAAAATGGTTTGGTTTTGAGCATTCTCTGGGTCGGGATGCAGCCTCTCTTCCTGGGCCCTTTCCTTGCTGCTGCAACAGCCTTAAAGTTAAAGCTAAAGCAATGCCAGGGAATGGGCCCTGGCCGCCGAAGGAGACGTTTGCTTCCCCATCACGCTGTACCTCCTGAGCTCCAGAGCCACGGAAAATTAAACACGGCCAGTTGGTGCCTGCCCTCCCTGACCCGGCAGGGCCTCTGATCCGGCTTTTAGAATTCTCTCTTTCACAACCTTTCGAGGAGAAACCCCGGATTTCCCCTTAAAAATTGTCCCATGGATCCCCCGAGGGAAAAAGCCCCAAGCGTTCCAGAAGGTGTCTTTGCAGGAGTGTCTCAGCTCGGGGGCAGCCTCAGGGTTGCTCTTCTGGGGCTGCTGGCTCCGCGTGTAGCCGTGATGGGACCCGAGGAGACCCCATTCCCAGCGTCTGCGAGGCCGCGTGGCTAAGACGCGAGGCAGGTTCGTCTGTGTGTGTCGCATTTTCCCTGCCTCTTGTTGCACCTTAAACACTTTACCATCCATGAGCAATTTTAATTTCTAAATAGCAAAGCTTGCGGAAGAAATATTAGGAGGGCTTCCACATTGTTAAGTGGGTATGCTTCAATACAAGACAAAAAGGTTTGAAAAAAAAATGCATGACTGAAGTGGATCGCAAGTGCCGCCTAGGTGCCTTTGCAGCCTGGATTGGCATGTGGTGGTGCGTAGCTTCAGTGGTGAAGGGGGCTGAGTTGTTTACCAGAGAGCATCATGCCAGCGAACAGCCAGTCCCAAAGGGGGGCAGGCTGAGGGGTCCAAAGGGCTGTGGCCCCCTCTCGAAGCAGAGGTGCTCTGCTTGTTGCAGCGTGAGTGAGTGGCCGGGATTGGGGCACCTGGGACTTGGCACAGGGCATGAGGTGCCGAGTGACACAGGGGTGGACCCCAGTGGGCTGTGCAGATGGCTGGGTGCTGATGTCTAGCACGGTGGACATTCTAATGCGGGTGGCTACTTTTTTCTAGAAGGGAAGGCCAGGGGGTCTGAAAGTGGAGTTGTGCCCACCCATCCCATCGCCTCTGACTATCTCCTCGTCAGCCTGTCTGCTGCTGCCAAGGATTCACTGTGGAACCCACATGCCCCCGGCTCCTCTTCCTCTCTGCAGGCCCCTCAGCTTCTCGTATCTTCCTGGTCGACAGTGCTGTGGCCCAGAACAACAGAAAATGCCAGGATCAGAAGATCTGCCTGTTCGTTCCCTCCTGTTCAGCTGCGTGTCCTCCCGATGACCTAGGTTGGGGAGATAATTAGGATATTTATTCCAGAGGCGTTCCCCAAAACGCACGGGAGTAACATAAAAGAATGGGCCATACCGTGCAGAGCGCTGATTATGTCCAACCCAAATTGAGTACAAGATTTGGCAATGAACCACGAAATAAATAACCCTTAGGAATCAAAGTCCGTAATAAGAACATGTAACTGACTCACCTTCAGACATTCTTGGCACTGTGACTCCTAATGAAGGACAGAGAAGTCGACAGATGCTAAACCTGACTGGCATCAATTCCCCCGCCTCATCCTCCCACGCACGTTGCACATTCCGGGGGCTCAGGATATTCTGAGTCCAGTGTGAAAGAGCTGGCTTAGAATTAGCAGCCAGTGCGGACATTTTCATCTCTAAGACATCATGTGTCCTGGTGGGGACCATGGGGTGCTGTGACTGCAAATGGACTTCTGTGTTCAGAACCAGACTTCTTTCTGAGGGAGGAAGCGGTTCAGGAATGGGCCTCCAGCAGATCTAAGCATAAAATGCCCATTTACAACTGTCCACTGAGAGGGTAATGCTTGATGGCCAACCCCAGGCTGGTGCATGTGAACTCGCGTGACTCACGTGTGTTATTTCTGTTACCCTCTTCCTCACTTGGTCCCGGGTGTTTCTCATTCTTTTTCGGTTAGTTTTGTTTTAACTATAGAAGTCTATCCTAGATACCTGCCTGTTCTTAGAGGACAGGTTTCACTACTAGACCAAATACCATATGTAAAAAAAAAAAAGTCATCTTTCCAAACACCGGATTCTAAAACAGTAGTGAGGAGTTGAGTTTATGCACACTGCTGTACACAGTACTTTTTAGGGAAACCGAAAGGAAGAAGTACACAGTGACAAGCCTTGCTTTGCATGTGACCTAATCGGAAGCTGCGGTAGAGCCTTCCAAATTATAAAAGAAAATATAATGTTTAATTTGTATTTGTGCTATTTTTTCCCCCAAGAGGCTCAAACTATTGCAAATAAATTCACTATATAATAAGAATCAGAAGGGAACCAGAGGAGGTAGACTCAACAAGCTGTAACCTGTGGCAAGGTCCTTGTGACAGAGTTAAGTGAAATGCTTTTGGCTTGCATACGTTAGAGACACTACATTCCTTTTATTTGAAGTATAGTTGATTTACGATAGTAAGTTTGTGGTGTGTAGCAACGTCTTGCTGGGACTTCTTTGCCTTTGGATATGGGTTATCTTTTCTTGTTGGGATCCAACTTTCTCCTGCAGATGCTTATTCAGCAGTGAGTTACAATTTTGGAGTTCTCACAGAAGATGAATGCTCTCAGCGAAAGATGGAGAAGCTCTATACAGTCAGCAAAAACAAGATTGGGAGCTGACTGTGGTTCAGATCATGAACTTATTGCCAAATTCAGACTTAAATTGAAGACAGTAGGGAAAATCACTAGACATTCAGGTATGACCTAAGTCAGATCCCTTATGATTACACAGTAGAAGTGACAACTAGATTCAAGGGATTAGATCGGCTAGATGGAGAGCCTGAAGAACTATGGACAGAGGTTTATGACACTGTACAAGACGCAGTGATCAAGACCATCCCCAAGAAAAAGAAATGCAAAAAGGCAAAATGTTTGTTTGAGGAGGCCCTACAAGTAGCTGAGAAAAGAAGGGAAACTAAAGGCAAAGGAGAAAAGGAAAGATATACTCATTTGAATGCAGAGTTCCAAAGAATATTAAGGAGAGATAAGAAAGCTTCTTCAGTGATCAATGCAAAGAAATAGAGGAAAACAGTGGAATGGGAAAGACTAGAGATCTCTTCAAGAAAATTAGTGATACCAAGGGAACATTTCATGCAAAGATGGGCACAGCAAAGGACAGATGTGGTTTTGGACTTAACAGAAGCAAAAGATATTAAGAAGAGGTGGCAAGAATACACAGAAGAACTATACAAAAAAGATCTTCGTGACCCAGACAACCATGATGGTGTGACCACCCACCTAGAGCCAGACATCCTGGAATGCGAAGTCAAGTGGGGCTTATGAAGCATCACTATGAACAAAGCTAGTGGAGGTGATGGAATTCCAGCTGAGCTATTTCAAATCCTGAAAGATGATGCTGTGAAAGTGCTGCACTCAATACGCCAGCAGATTTGGAAAGCTCAGCAGTGTCCACAGGACTGGAAAAGGTCATTTTTCATTCCAGTCCCAAAGAAGGGCAATGCCACAGAATATTCGAACTACTGCACAGTTACAGTCATTTCCCAAGCTAGCAAAATAATGTGCAAAATTCTCCAAGTCAGGCTTCAACAGTACATGAACCATGAACTTCCAGATGTTCAAGCTGGATTTAGAAAAGACAGGGGAACCAGAGATCAAATTGCCAACATCTTTTGGATCATGGAAAAAGCAAGAGAGTTCCAGTAAAACATCTACTTCTGATTTATTTACTACGCCAAAGCCTGTCACTGTGTCAATCACAGCAAACTGTGGAAAATTCTGAAAGAGAATTTCTCCTGAGAAACCTGTATGCAGGTCAGGAAGCAACAGTTAGAACTGGACATAGGACAACAGACTGGTTCCAAATCGGGAAAAGAATACACCAAGGCTGTATATTGTCACCCTGCTTATTTAACATATATGGAGCAGAGTATGTCATGCAAAATGCTGAGCTGGATGAATCACAAACTGGAATCAAGATTGCTTGGAGAGATATCAATAAACTCAGATATGCAGATGACCCTTATAGCAGAAAGCGAAGAACTAAAGAGCCTCTTGTTGAAAGTGAAAGAGGAGAGTGAAAAAGTTGGTTTAAAGCTCAACATTCAGAAAACGAAGATCATAGCATCTGATCCCATCACTTCATGGCAAATAGATGGGGAAACAGTGGAAACAGAGATTTTATTTTTGGGGTCTCCCAAATCACTGCAGATGGAGACTGCAGCCATAAAATTAAAAGACGCTTACTCCTTGGAAGAAAAGCTATGACCAACCTAGACAGCATATTAAAAAGCAGAGACATTACTTTGCCAACAAAGGTCCGTCTAGTCAAAGCTATGGTTTTTCCAGTAGGCATGTGTGGATGTGAAAGTTGGACTATAAAGAAAGCTGAGTGCTGAAGAACTGATGCTTTTGAACTGTGGTGTTGGAGAAGACTCTTGAGAGTCCCTTGGACTGCAAGGAGATCCAACCAGTCCATCCTAAAGGAAATCAGTCCTGAATAGTCATTGGAAGGACTGATGTTGAAACTGAAACAGCAATACTTTGGCCACCTGATGCAAAGAAGTAACTCATTTGAAAAGACCCTGATGCTAGGAAAGGTTGCAGGTGGGAGGAGAAGGAGATGACAGAGAATGAGATGGTTGGATGGCATCACCAACTCAATGGACATGAGTTTGAGCAAGCTCCGGGAGTTGGTGATGGACAGAGAGGCCAGTGTGATGTAGTCCATGGGGTCGCAAAGAGTCAGACATGACTGAGGGACTGGACTGAACTGATACAGCAAAGTGACTCAGTATTTTTTTTTCCAGATTTTTTTTTTCCATTATGGGTTATTGTAAGATATTGAATATATTTCCCTGCACTGTACAGTAAATCACTGTAGTTTATCTCTTTTATACAAAGCTCTGTGCATCTGTAATCCCATGCTCCTCATTTATGACCCCACCCTGTCCTTTTCCCCTTTGGTAGTCCCCAGTTTATCTTCTCTGTCTCCTCCTGTTTTGTAAACAAGTTCATTTGTATTACATTTTAGATTCCACACGTAAGCAATATCCTCTGATACTTGTCTTCCTCTGCCTGACTTCCTTCCCTTAGTGTGATCGTCTCTAGGTTCATCCAAACTGCTGCAAGTGGCCTCGTTCCACTGTTTTTGTGGCTGAGTAATAGTCCGTTGTCCATGATACCACACTTCTTTTAGTGATGTGTGTTACTGACCGTGACAAGGCCTTATGTAGTGGAGGACTCATCTGACCCTGAGTCCAGTTAGGCTTATTCCCATCAGTCTGCGGTCCCTCCTCCCACCTCCCCAGAAGTTACCAGTCTTTCCCATAAAAACGGAAATGTCTCGGCCCGCCGATCATCTCCCCCAGCTCCCTGCATGCCTCCTGGCTCTCCCCATCCTCCCCCAGCTCCCAGCTCTGGCTGCCGGCCGGCTCCTGTCTGGGCTCCCAGAACCCCGTCACAGGTTTTCCTTCTCCCGTCTTAGCCTTTCTCCACTGTTGCCAGGTGGAGACCCAAACATCCAGTGATGGAGCTCCTCAAGTCTCGATGATTCTGTGGTCTTTCCTTAAGACAGCATTTTTCAATATCAGCCCTTGTGCATCTCATCCCTTTGTTGGGCCAGGATAGCAACCTAACAGGCCGTTGTATTAATTTTTTTAGAGCCATCTGCCATAGGTAACAATGAACACAAACTAAGTGGCTTGAAGCAACGGCAATGTGTTGTCTTCCGGTTGCAGACACCAGAGGTTCAAATCAAGGCATCCACAGAGTTGGTTCCTCCTGGAAGCTCAGAGGGAGCACTCGTCCCTGCCTCTCTCCTGCCTTCCGGGGTGGCCCCATCCTGCATGCATGCTCCTCAGCTGTGCCTTCATCCTCACACGGCCCTCCTCCCTGTGTCTGTGCCCATAAGCGTCTCCTCTTCCTGATAAGCGTGCCAGTCGTTGGATTTAAGGCCTGCCCCGTCCAGCATGACCCCATGCTCACAGGATTACTTCTGCAGAGACGCCCTTCCAGACACCCTCTCATTCACGGACAGCAGTGGTTAGGGTCTTAACAGACTTTTATGAAGGACACAATTCAGTCCACACCAGCCAAGACCAACATACCTCTTTCTTTCCTTTTTATCCCCCACTCAAATAGAATATAAGAAAGCACTGAGTTCATGGCAGGTAGTAAAGTTAAGCGTTATCTCGTGAAACTTTTGTGCACATATATTTATGTGTGTGCTACTTAGTATATTTCTCATTTCAAGAAAAATTTTGAAACTTACCGGTCTGCCTCTGAAGCCTTGGTTCACTATACAGCCCTCATCTTAAGGGGAAGCAGTAAGGCAAGGTCCCCATCCTCCAGCCTCCCTGCCTTCTGTGGTCCATACACCTACCTATCCCTGCCCGCCCTGGCCACGGGGCCTTTGCACCTGCTGGTTACGTCCCATGTCTGTCTGAATTACAGCTTTCCTTCTTCAGATCTGAGAGTCAACGTTACTCTCAGAGTGAACTTCACCCACAGCCGACCTGGACCCACTGCTCTTTTTCCTAACGAACCGTGATCATGGCCCTTTGAGCAAAACTGTATACACGTACATGCATGTCTCGGGTCCATCTCTGCTACTGTGTGAACAGGCCCCGCGCGCCTGTGGACTGTGTCTCTCCTGCACATTATGTCACTGTTCCCATATTAGCTCTGTGCGGGCCTCAGGACATAGTCAGTAAATCATGATACTTAGTATATTTCTCATTTCAAGAAAAATTTTGAAACTTACCGGTCTGCCTCTGAAGCCTTGGTTCACTATACAGCCCTCATCTTAAGGGGAAGCAGTAAGGCAAGGTCCCCATCCTCCAGCCTCCCTGCCTTCTGTGGTCCATACACCTACCTATCCCTGCCCGCCCTGGCCACGGGGCCTTTGCACCTGCTGGTTACGTCCCATGTCTGTCTGAATTACAGCTTTCCTTCTTCAGATCTGAGAGTCAACGTTACTCTCAGAGTGAACTTCACCCACAGCCGACCTGGACCCACTGCTCTTTTTCCTAACGAACCGTGATCATGGCCCTTTGAGCAAAACTGTATACACGTACATGCATGTCTCGGGTCCATCTCTGCTACTGTGTGAACAGGCCCCGCGCGCCTGTGGACTGTGTCTCTCCTGCACATTATGTCACTGTTCCCATATTAGCTCTGTGCGGGCCTCCAGGACATAGTCAGTAAATCATGAAGCAATGAGTGATGCTTGCTGAACAAATTAGTCTCAATGACCGTGGAAACCATTGGGAGGATGCTGCGAGGAGGTCCAGCCTAAGCGTCTAAAGGAAGGACCAGCCTGACTTCACCGTTTGCTCAGACAAACAAGGGCAGCATCTCATTCTCCCCAAAGCCGGGGAGACACGCGTCATGCCGTCAGTACCCCAATACCACGGGTCAGGGTGGTCAGGTGACCTGCCCTGTGTGCTGGGACTGGGGCTCGGTTTGCTGGCCCCTCCACTTGGACGACTGTCTCTGGAGGACGTGCTGTTTCTGCTGCTTGGGGGTGAAGATGCAGGATAGCAGGTGCTGAGATGAGGCCCGGGAGACCAGCGTCATGCTGTTCTGGGTCAGAGCTATCGGCCTGGGTGTGGGATCTGAGATTATCCGGGCTCACTTCTAAAGGATGCCCCCTCGGAGCCCCTCGGGCTGGCCCTTTTGAGGTGTCCGCTCACCGTGTGGTGGGCACAGGGCAGCTGGGTGTGGTCAGAGTGCCTGCTGACCCCAGCTTTGTGGAGACAGGCATGTCCTTTCACCAGCAGGAATCTCTGCTTCCTCAGTGGGCAAGTGGCTGTGGGAACGTCTTTCCTCACCGTGTGGGCTTACTGCAGGAATGAAACGAAGCATGCGCACCTTGAGCGATGGGACAGGGCTGTGCTGTGCCTCGTGGGTGCCTGCCTCTCTGGTCCTCAGGCTGCGGGCCAGGGGGTGGGACAGGGATTTGTGGGAGTCTGCAGACTTGCAGTCTCTTCTCCTCTTGCCCTGTGACCTTGGCCAAGTCGTCTTGCTCCCCCACCCCCGAGGCCTAGCTCTGTTCCCTCAACCATCAGTCTTCAGGATGGACTTACGAACCCTAAGGCCACCAGCTCTGGATCCCAGGTCCTCTACATTGCTGCTTGTCTCTCCTCCTTGGGAGACAATGTCTGAATGGTTCCGGAATCCCTCCTAAGTTCTGGTGACAGCTGTGACTCCATTTGTGGATTACGCTGAGATGTCATGGATTCGTCAAAGCTGCCTGCTTTATTAAAGCTGGAGAAAAGATCAATCCAGCTGCCAGGGAGATGCGGTCCTGTCCTTCACCTTTGAGCTCTTTATGCCTCCTGTGCCACCCTCGCACTCCTGTGTCTTACTTGACTATTAAAATGGCATTTTTATCAGCTTTATCCAGGAGGCCTAACTCTCATGAGGGATATACGCTCAGATCTTTGCTCATCCTCCCTGTTCTCAAATACTTGTGAAGACGCATCACTTTCCACAGAGAAGATGGTGAAGCGTAACTGAGCCGTGTAAGGCAAGCATCCTTGAGCCCCGCCCAGCTCTCAGCCAGCACTGAGAGCAGGGACTCTGTGTGGAGAAGCAGGGGCTGGGGCTGGCTCCCCTCTCCTGCGGCCCCTGCATCACCTCCATCTCTGGACGAGGGGCTGGTCGCCGTAGGGCTTGAGACATCTATCAGGTCCCTCCTATTGATCCAGACCGAAATGGCAAGCGCGCTGCAGCTGGGGCTCCCCTGCCTGCTACCTTTCTGAACCTCGGGGTTTAATTTGAATCAGTGTAGACCTGAGAGAGGGAGTTTGCTCAGGGCGAGAGCGGCCTGCACACTGATGGAGATCAGCCTGGCTTCACCACTCCTCCTGTTCTAGAGCTACCGTTCCAGACTGGGAAGCAAGTGCTTGGCAGTTGCAGGGGGGTCTCAGAGCCTGTGTTAGTAGCTGACAGCACCTGCCTGGGACCAGGCTCTCAGCTCCTTTGGGCCTCTGGCCTCCCGCCTTGCTGAGCTGCAGTCTGAACACCTGGAGGCAGGGGCTGGGGTGTTGGCATCCTCGGGGACCTCCCTGCGATGCTGCCCTCCTCACTACCCCAGACATGTGCTCCGCTGAGAGGCAGCTATCCCCCTGGACAGCGAGCATCCCCCTAGCCTGCGGAGGAAGCATCTGCACTGGATGGAGCACAGTATTCCCTCCCCATCCTCCTCTCCTGGCAAATGCTGGGAGGATGGTCTTCCCAGTCATCACGCGGCCAGCTGCCTCCTCGCCTGGCCTGGGCTGCTGGGACCCCTCTGTCATTCCTGGGGGAGCAAAATGGGGATGAAAAACAGCTCTCCGAGCCTCAAAAAGACGCACACCTTACTGGTGCTCAGATCGTGTGCCCCTGGGGTGTTTTGGGGTGCCAGCTAGATACCTAAGGGTGCCTGGCTCCCTGCTCACTGCATCTTGGTGATGGGTGCAGACTCGGGCAGAGAGCCCCTCTCTCTCACTCACAGAATTTACCTGCCCTGGTCGCTGGGCAGCGCTGCATTCATCCCAGAGGACTGGCTTGTCCTCGGAGCAAGCGCAGTAACACTGCCCTGCCCGCTCTGATCAGTTTCTCCACGTGGACAGTCTCCTGGCACCTGTCCCACGGGATGTTCCCAAGGTTGACTTCTCCAAGCGGAGCTGCCGGGTTTGTGTATCTTTCTTGGTTGTGATGATCACAGGGCCTGTAGTCCTTTCCTGCTGGAAGTGACAGACAGGTGCTTCGGGCACGCGAGACTGATGAAAGGTGGCACCAGATGGGGCTGCTGAGGTACCAGCGTGACCTCTGCCTCTGGAGTCACAACCTGGTCATCTTTAATCAGAGCTTTCGTCCCACGTCAGCTGACATGGGGACGCACGGGGCAGGCGCCGATCCACAGCTGCGACGCTGCAACACTGTGGGATAATTTTGCAAATTATTATTTTTAATATAATCAGCCTTTTCCTTAGGCAATAAAGGGAAACGTTAAATTGCTCACAACCTAATAAAGGTTTATCTTCTGAAGCATCAAATTCTGTTTATTCATGAAACACACACCCCCTCTGCTGACCCACTGGGAAGAAAATTAGCATTTATTTTCCCCAGGTAAACAAAAATGGGCGGGGGCGGGGGAGGGGTGGTGTTTGTTGACATCTCTTGGTGGTAAGTCCTTCCTTAGATTGAAAATGATGAAGAAGGATGGGAACTGGGAGCTCCGGGGAAGAGGCCTTCCCGGGTCTGATTGCCTGAGACTCCAGGGCTTCATTTAACATGCGAGGCCTGTTTATTGTGTGCGGGGCTATGCAATTTCATCTGGTGTCTGGTGCCTAGATGCTAATGATATGCATGCAAAGCAAACTCCCCCTCGGGCCCAGGGGCCAGGTTCTCTTTCTCCTGCCGGGAGAGGTGGAAGAAAGGAAGGGAATTTCTCTGCCCCTTCTCCCCCTTGTTCCCACAGGGGAGAGGCCCTTACATAATCCATGGTGATGGGAAAGTGAGGTTTTCAGCTGAATTCCTCCTCCTGCCATTCCTTTCGAGGGCAGAAGAAGTTGAAGCTTTGACACCCTCTTTATCGGCCTCAGGGATGGGAGACTTTCATTGCACATGAAAATAATCCAAGTCTGGACTTGCCTGGCGGCCCAGTAGGTTAGGGTTCTACGCTTCCCAGGCAGGGGTCACAGGTTCAAACCCTGACCGGCGACCTAAGGTCCTTCATGCCGCATGGTGCAGCCAAAGATAAAAAAGAGAATAGTCCCAGTCTGATGCTCCAGTGCTGCATGCAGTGACTCAGTGCTTTTCCTGTTGCTGGTTTTCAGGTACGGAGATATGCGGAGACAGATTGGCTTCGAGATCAGGGACATGTGGTACAATCTCGGTGAGTAACTGGGATTTCAGGGCATCGCGGTGAACCTCGTGGGTCAGTGGTGGGCAGTGACGCTGGCCCCGTCTGGCAGCTTTGCGACATCTTAAAAATCCGAACAACCCCTGGCTATTGCAGTTAGTGCTTCAGGGAGTAGAGATGGGAGACCACGGTGAAGGGAAGCAAGTCCGTCTGTGGAGGTGAAAAGTCAGTAGCGCGCCCAGCTCTGCCTCAGGACGCTGGCTCCTGGGTGTCACTACCGTTTCCTCCTTTTTCCATGAATCAAGCCACGTAGCTCACCTACTGGTATGCACGCCATCACTTACTGTCTTCAGTTTCACATAATCTACCTTCAAAGGGGTTTATTTGCCAGCTCAGAACTGGGCTCTGTCTTTCGGTGCCGGTAAGATGAGTACTTGTGCAGTCAGAACAACCAGGGCTATGTGTGTGTTTGAGACAAGAAATGCGCATAGGCCTTTATCACTGTGAATTCCCTCTTAGTGTTGCTTTTGCTGCCTCGCCACGTGTTGGTATGTTGTGTTTTCATTTTTCATTTGTCTCGAGATAATTTTTTATTTCCTCTTCGATTTCTTCTTTGACCCATTGGTTGTCAGGAATGTGGTTTTAAACTTCCATGTGTTTGTGAGCTTTCCAGTTTTCCTTCTGTTACTGATTTCTAGCTTTACGCTATTGTGGTAGGAAAAGATACTTGCTATGATTTCAATATTCTTGAATGTGTTAGTGGTTTTGTGACCTAGCATGTTCTCCTTGTGCACTTGAAGGGAATGTGTATTCTACTGCATCTGCTGGGTGGAATGTTCTATCTCTGTCAGTTAGGTCCATGATCTGTGGTGCTGCCAGGAAAAATCTCCACTAAACAACCCAGCGTTACACTTCAAGGAGCTTAAAAAACAAACAAAAACTTAGAGTCTGCAGAAGGAAGGAAATAATAAGGATTAGGGCACAAATAAAATAGAGGATAGAAAAATTCAGTAAAACTAAGAGTTTGGGTTTTGAACAGATAAACAAAATTGATAAACCTTTAGCTGTATTACTAAGAAAAAAAGGAAAGGAGACACAAATAAAATCATAAGTGAAAAAGAAAAAATTAAAACTGATGCCACAGAAATAAAAACGATCATATGACAGTATGAACAATTATATGCCAACAAACTGAATAACCTAGTGGAAATGGATAAATTCCTAGAAACATACAACCTACCATGACTGAATTATGAAGAAACAGAAAGTCTGAACAGACCAATAATGAGTAAAGAAAATCATCTTATAACAAAAAGAAGTCCAGGACCAGATACCTTCATGGTAAATACTACCCAACATTTTAAAAAGAATGAATGCCAATCCTTTTCTAACTTTTTCCGAACATTGAAGAGGAGAGAATACTTCCAAACTCACTTCATGACATGAGCATTACTATGATGCCAGAGTCAAACACACTACAAAGAAGGAAAACTAGAGGGTACCACCTCTGATGAACACAGATGCAAAAATCCTAAACCAAATGCTAGTAAGCCAAATTCAACAGCACACTGAAAGAGTCAGACCCCAGGATCAAGTGGGATGCAAAAATGATTCAACACATGAAAATTAGTTAAAGTGATATACTACATTGATTGAATGAAGGATAATAAGTAAGATTATCTCAACAGATGCAGAAAAAGCATTTGACAAAATTCAAAACTCTTTTGTGCTAAAAACTCAAACTTGGTATAGAAGGAATATAACTTAATAAAGGAAATATATTGTCAACTAATATCACACTCAATGATGAGGAACTGAAAACTTCTCTAAGGTTGGAAATAAGACAAGATGTTTACTCTCACCCCTTCTATTTAATCTAATATTGGAAGTCCTGGCCAGACCAGTTAGGTAAGAAAAAGCAGTAAGAAGGACCCAGATCAGAAAGGAAGAAGTAAAATTATCTGTTTGCAGATGATATGATTATATATGTAGAAAACCCTAAACACTCCACCAAAAAGTATTAGAACTAATAAATTCAGGAAAGTTGCACGATACAACATAGGGGGAAAAAAGTTGCATTTCTATACATACTGTCTGTAAAAGAAATTAAGAAAAAATTCCATTTATAATAGCATAAAAATAAATGAAATACACCAAAATCAACTCGTAATGCACTAAAGACTTAAACATAAGGCCTGAAACCACAAAACCTTAGGAGAAACCATAGGAAACCATAGGAGAACTTTTTAACATTGGCCTTGGCAATGATTTCTAGGGAATGACACCAAAAAGTCAAGTAGTCTATGTAAGACCTTACGGTCTTTTTCCCAGGCACGTCGTCTCCAAAGACCACCAAGATTCAGGTTCGATGCAACAGC
Organism: Madoqua kirkii; assembly: GCA_006408675.1. Taxonomy (NCBI): domain Eukaryota; kingdom Metazoa; phylum Chordata; class Mammalia; order Artiodactyla; family Bovidae; genus Madoqua; species Madoqua kirkii. Next base: position 377 of record SJYC01077664.1, on the reverse strand, counting down.
AAGAGGACTTTATTCAAACCAGCGCGCTGGGGTTCAGTCTCCTCCAAAGAGGATCGAACCCCCAGTGCCCATTACAAAGTGTTTTTATAAAAAATCGTAAGCAAGTGAGGATAAGATGAGGATAATATGATTGGCGCACAGGTTTTCATCTTTTACAGGGATTGGCTCATTTGTTTATCATCAGGTCAAAAAGGCTCGCTGGTCTGCATTCTGACAATTAGTTATTACCTGGGAATTAACTTTCTGGAAAGTCTCTGAAGGAAAAAAACTCCCTGGGGCTCTAGTGAAGGCCGGAGGGCCATAAAACAATAGATATGGACCTGCCTTCCTGCTGGCGCCTGAAGGCCGCATTCCAGGAGATAGGGAGCAACCCCCCC
>SJYC01077661.1:0-18540 GCA_006408675.1 Madoqua kirkii | reverse complement strand
ATTATACAGTGGAAGTGAGAAATAGATTTAAGGGCCTAGATCTGATAGATAGAGTGCCTGATGAACTATGGAATGAGGTTTGTGACATTTTATGGGAGACAGGGATCAAGACCATCCCCATGGAAAAGAAATGCAAAAAAGCAAAATGGCTGTGTGAGGAAGCCTTACAAACAGTTGTGAAAAGAAGAGAGGAGAAAAGCAAAGGAGAAAAGGAAAGATAGAAGCATCTGAATGCAGAGTTCCAAAGAATAGCAAGAAGAGATAAGAAAGCCTTCTTCAGTGAAGAAATAGAGGAAAAGAACAGAATGGGAAAGACTAGAGATGTCTTCAAGAAAATTAGAGATACCAAGGGAACATTTCATGCAAATATGGGCTCGATAAAGAACAGAAATGGTGCGGACCTAACAGAAGCAGAAGATATTATGAAGAGGTGGCAAGAATACACGGAAGAACTGTACAAGAAAGATCTTCACGACCCAAATAATCATGATGATGTGATTACTAATCTAAAGCCAAACATTTTGGAATGTCAAGTCAAGTGGCCTTAGAAAGCATCACTATGAACAAAGCTAGTCAATATTGTCACCCTGCTTATTTACCTTTTATGGCGAGTACATCATAAGAAATGCTGGACTGGGAGAAACACAAGCTGGAATCAAGATTGCTGGGAGAAATATCAATAACCTCAGATATGCAGATGATAACACCCTTATGGGAGAAAGTGAAGAGGAGCTGAAAAGCCTCTTGATGAAAGTGAAAGAGGAGAGTGAAAAAGTTGGCTTAAAGCTCAACATTCAGAAAACAAAGATCATGGCATCCAGTCCCATCACTTCATGGGAAATTGATGGGGAAACACTGTCAAACTTTATTTTTTGGGGCTCCAAAATCACTACAGATGGTGACTGCAGTGATGAAATTAGAAGACGCTTACTCCTTGGAAGAAAAGTAATGACCAACCTGAATAGTATATTCAAAAGCAGAGACATTACTTGGCCGACGAAGGTCCGTCTAGTCAAGGCTATGGTTTTTCCTATGGTCACGTATGGATGTGAGAGTTGGGCTGTGAAGAAGGCTGAGTGCTGAATAATTGATGCTTTTGAACTGTGGTGTTGGAGAAGACTCTTGAGAATCCCTTGGGCTGCAAGGAGATCCAGCCAGTCCATTCTGATGGGGATCAACCCTGGGATTTCTTTTGAAGGAATGATGCTAAAGCTGAAACTCCAGTACTTTGGCCACTTCATGCACAGAGTTGACTCATTGGAAAAGACTCTGATGCTGGGAGGAATTGGAGGTGAGAAGAGAAGGGGATGACCAAGGATGAGATGGCTGGATGGCATCATGGACTCGATGGACGTGAGTCTGAGTGAACTCTGAGAGATGGTAATGAACAGGGAGGACTGACATGCTGTAATTCATGGTGTCGCAAAGAGTTGGACATGACTGAGTGACTGAACTGAACCGAAGCTTGGTCCAGTGGTTTGTGTAAGCTTCCTACGGGGTGAGATTTGTGTTGAGTTTTTGTTTGATTGTTTTTTCTCTGATGGGCAAGGCTGAATGAGGTGGTAAACATGTCTGCTGATGATTGGGTTTACATTTGTTTTTTTGTTGTTTAGATGAAGCATCCTGCACAAGGTGCTCCTAGTGGTTGGGTGATACCAGGTCTTGTATTCAAGTGGTTCCATTTGTGTGAGTTCTCACTATTTGATACTCCCTAGCATTAGTTCTCTGGTAGTCTAGGGTCTTGGAGTCAGTGCTCCCACTCCAAAGGCTCAGGGCTTGATCTCTGGTCAGGAACAAAGACTCCACAAGTAGTTTATTATTGCATTAGGTAGATTAAAACAAATATCCAAAAGTGAGAAACCAAAGATGAATCCCAGACAAATGGCAGGTATAAAATCAGGAAAAATAACAATTAAAATATTGGAATATACACATATACACCCATGAGCAAAGTCAAAATAGTCCAACAAAAATAAAATACAGTAGGCTGATCCTGCAAAAAATGAAATAAAAATTTATATTTACCAGTTTAAGAACAAAACTAACTAAAGCCCAATCTGGAAACTAAACTAAAGCAAGGTGTCAAGTGGAAATAATGCAAAGGGAAGAAAACTAACAAATATATTGAAAAGAATGAAAGAAAAGAAAAAAAGTATAGATATGCTAATTAAATAGAGGTAGATAAAGAAGATTCATACAAAGATTAACTGCAAGAGGAAAGAACAATAGCCAAGGCAAACAAAGATGTAAATGTATAAAAATATAATAGGTTTAAAAAATTACAATTATAGAAAAGAGAAAAATAAAAGGAAGAAACAAGTAAAAAGGAAATGAAAATAGAAAAACTCCACAGAACTGTAAAAGCCCAGCATAGAGACAGAAGTTTATAACAGCAATAAAATGTGTGACTGATTAGCCACATATACATATGCACCTATTACAAAATCAAAACAGTCCAACAAAAGTTGAGTACAATAGACTGACCTGAAACAAAGGAAACCAAGAATTAAATCTGTCAGAACAAAGCAGACTATAGCACAAACTGGAAAACAAAATGAAAGCAAGGTGCTAGAGGATGAAGCAATGAAAATAAAAGTGACAAGTATTTTGAGAGGACAGAAGAGAAATACAAGAAAGAAAGAACAGGTATGCAAAGTTAAATAGAGGTAGATAAGGAAGATTTATATATATTAAAGTTAGTTGCAAGGAGAAAAGAACAGTCAGAGAAGCAAAGGAATAAATTTAGAAAAAATAATAATTGGTTTAAAAAATTAAAAAAGAAGAAGAAGAAGAACAACAACAACAACAAAGGAAAACTCCACAGAACCGCAAAAGCCAAATGTAGATGCAGAGGTTTACAACAATAAAATATATGACTCAGAAAAAATTTAAAAAAGCTCAAACGCTTAATTGGGTTTCATTGTGTCAATAAAATTGATAACTACAACAGATAGGGAAAAATGGGGTAAGTCAGAGAAGCAAAGGAATAAATTTAGAAAAAATAATAATTGGTTTAAAAAATTAAAAAAGAAGAAGAAGAAGAACAACAACAACAACAAAGGAAAACTCCACAGAACCGCAAAAGCCAAATGTAGATGCAGAGGTTTACAACAATAAAATATATGACTCAGAAAAAATTTAAAAAAGCTCAAACGCTTAATTGGGTTTCATTGTGTCAATAAAATTGATAACTACAACATATAGGGAAAAATGGGGTGGGGGGAAATCCAAAAGGATCTACAGAACAAGTCAAAAACTAAGTAAAATACATGTTTTTCTTGAGTCACTGCTCTCAGGATCCTTTCCCTCATTGAGAGTAAGAGTTCACTTCACCTCCCTAGGATGCCCTCCAACACTGTGCTGATCTCTGGACCTGCTGCGGGAACAGTTCAGCTTCTACACTGGTCCTACTCCTGTGTATTTTTGCCTCCAGTGTCCACAGCTATCAGAACTAGTGTGTTCTCTTTTGTGGGAGCTCTCAATGACCTTTATTATATTCTATAGTCACAGCCTGCCTAGTTAATTGTGTGGATTTAATCTACAGGTTGTATGGCTGGTGGGAAGGTTTTGGGTCTTCTTTTATATACACACTGTCCTGGGTTTCAGTTGTGGTTTTATTTCCATCTCTACGTGTGGGTCGTCCACTGGGGTTTGCTCCTGAGGCTGCCCTGGAGGGCTTGGGTTTAATCTATGAGGGCCAGGTGTGGAGGAGGTGGTGCAGCTGCTTGGGTCACAGGGGTTCTGGCAGCACCAGGTACTCAGGGGAGTTGGCGGCTAGGGCAGCAGGAAATATAGTGCTCTAGGAGGGCATGGCAGCAAGTAATGGCCAATACACTCCAGTATTCTTGCCTGGAGAACCCTCCTCCCTGACAGAGAAGCCTGGCAGGCCACAGTCTACAGGGTCGCAAAGAGTTGGACACGACCGAAGCAACTCTGCACACATAGACGCAAGACTTTTTTTGCCTATGGCACTCTGCCCTCGTGAGAATTGAGCATGAAAGTGGTGCAGCTGCTTGGTTGTGGGGACCCTGGCAGTGCCAAGTGTGCAGGGACATGGGCTGCCTCCAACACAGGAGTAGGGCCCTCTCAGAATCTTTTCTTGAGCTTCTTGTAGCTGGTAAGCAGAAGGCCTCTTTGGCAAGTCTTTCTCTATAGCTGTGCCTGTTCAGGCACTTAGAGGGATCCCTTTTCTGCTTTCCTCTGCTGTTCAGAACATTAGGCACATAGAGGGGCCACTCTGGCTGGGGTACCTGTAGATTTGTGCATCAGTTACTTAATGGAGCACCCTGGGTGGGTGCTTCAGTTCAGTGCTTCAGGCATTTGATGGGCCAACCAATCTATTGTTCAGCTGCAGATGTTGGCATGTGGGGAGAGACAGGCTTTGGTGATGGCTCAACCTAGCTGTATCGCCTTGCTTCTATGACTGCCTAGTTTCCTTCCACCAGCATTTCCCACCTTGATCTCCTCCCTCACATCCCTTCGATCCACCTCTCTGCAGTCAACAGCAGCCCTCACCCTGGAATTGCACCACAATCCCTAAACTCAAGCTCCCAGCTGCCGTGTCTTCCAGGGGACCAGCATTCCTGTCCAGGGCAGTTATGGCTGCGGCAGACTGTCAGATTCTCATTTTGTTTATCCTGCCACAGGTCAGCTGTTTCACTCTCAGCCTTAAATGCTTCTCCTCTGATTCAAACAATTGCCCCAAAGTGGGGATTGGACCCTATGCTTTAGTTCTCCCACCCTCCAAGGGCAGGTCCAGTCTACTAACACTCCCGTTCTTCCCCCTAGTACCTTTATCCTACCAAGTTTTGCATGGTTCTATATATTCTTTTCCACTGGTCAGGTAATCCTGTGTGCTCTCAGCTGGTGTTTTGCGTGTGCTTGTTTCTGAAGGTGTATTCCTGATGTATCCGTGGAGAGAGATGTACTCCTCTGCCATCTTGTTCTCCCTTGTTTGCTATATATATATATTTACTTATTTGGCTGTGTTGGCCTTAGTTGCAGAACGTGGGATCTTTTGTTGTGGTGAGTGGGTTCTCTCTATTTGTGGTGCCTAGGTTTAGTTGCCCTGTGGCATGTGGGATCTTAATTCCCCTACCAGGGATTTAAACCACATCTTCTGCATTTGAAGGTGGATTCTTAACCACTCGACAACCAAGGAAGTTCCTTGGCTCCTTTTAATGAGAGAAAACCAAAGTTTGGTGAAGTTCACGGCTGGGCTCCAGGTGGGAGAGACAGGTCTGGCCAGAGAGCCTCATGCCCCTCTCACAGGCTCCTTGCTGACCAGCATCCACACTCAGGGGACTGCCCAGTGCTTTCCCCCTTGTTTCAGAGGCTGTAGGGTCTCCTTCCAGTGTGTACTTTTGGAATGAAGCAAAGTAAGTATGGTGTTCTCCTATGAAGCCTTGCTTCCTCCTCCTCTCTTCTTTTTCTTCCTTCCTTGTTGCCTTCCTCCATTCTTATTTCCATCCTTTTATTCCACCCTTTCTTCCCTTGTCTCTCTGCCCTCCCCCATTCTACTTTATTTCTAACTTGTATCCCCTTTGTCTTCTATTTATTTTTATTATTTATCAGATATCATATCAAAATGTCTTATCCTCCTCATCACTTGAGGGTGAGGTGTATATAAAGGTGGGAACATTTTAAACGTTTATCAAGGTTTTATATAATATAGTGAGAAAAGCAAGTATGCAAACCACTAACTTGGCTCTTTAGTTCCAAGATGAGTTATTATCTAGGTGTATTTTGTTAGTGCCCTCCATTCTATTATTTAGCAAAACCAGTGAAAATATAAGCTAACTTTAACTATTTCCCTCTGGATTTAGGAAAAAAAAAGTTCAAAGATTCTAATATCCCTCCCACACCTTTATGGTGGGAAAGAGAAGTTTCTTCTTCACCCCAGATTTCAAACGCTGCTGCCTCTTTACATGCCAAGTGAAGTGCAAGTCGTTCAGTTCTGTCTAACATTTTGTGACACCATGGACTACACAGTCCATGAATTCTCTAGGCCAGAATGAATACTGGAGTGGGTAGCCTTTTCTTCCTCTAGTGGATCTTCCCAATCCAGGAACTGAACCAAGGTCTCCTGCATGGCAGGTGGATTCTTTACCAACTGAGCTATCAGGGAAGCCCCTTAACATGCCAAAGTATGCTCTTATTTTCAGTTTGCTGCTGCTAAGTTGCTTCAGTCATGTCCAACTCTGTGCGACACCATGATGGCAGCCCACCAGGCTCCTCTGTCCCTGGGATTCTCCAGGCAAGAACACTGGAGTGGGTTGCCATTTTCTTCTCCCACACATGAAAGTGAAAGTCAAAGTGAAGTCACTCAGTCTTCATTTTATGCTTCAACAGATGGAAAGTTTTCTGAAATTGAGATGTGAATGCAATACTAGAAGTTCTTAGTGCCACTAATCTTTGCCCCATGGCACAGCTATAATTACCTCACAAAGAAACATAGTAGGAAAATGCCATGTAATGACAGAGTATTTATAGATGGTTGAGGATTATTGTGTAATTACACTGAAGAGATCCAAAAGTAATTACTACATCCTTCTCTTGGGGTTTAGACGGAAAGGATCATCATGCACACAGAACCCCTTCCCTCAAAGCAAATTTCTCTTGTAGGGATTTCCTAATAGGAAGGGAGCAAAAGAGCCTTAATGACTCTGCATGGTCAAGCACTTTGCCTAAGAACACTGCTGTAAATCCCGTTTCTCTGGCCTGACTCCAGTTCAGGAAACTATATTTTGCTCTCCTATTTCTCCCATTCCACTTTTGCCCCAAGGAGTTTCAGTCCAACAGTATCTGTGTTCATTGATCTTATTCATAAGGCCAGCATGGCCTGAACTCATTCCATTTCATTCTGTCCATTCTGGTTGAAATTCTGGTGACTGATAGGCACTCATGGTATAAACTGCCCACTCTATTAGGTAAATGAGATGTACCAGTCGGAAGTAAGAGGCAGAATATGGTGAGTTCCTTAAGAAAGTTAAGGTAACATAAAAAAGTGGTTAGTTTCAATACAGGTTTCCAACCAAAGAGATTATAGGTGGCTCCATGGAGAAAGGCAGTTTATGCTCATATTGGAAGATGGGCAAAAACTGTCAGTAAGGGAGGGATAATTAAAGAGAAGGAAATGACAAAGAGACAAAAAATATCATGAGCAAGTTAATGCAAGCATGAGAGAGAAGGAAAAACTTGGAAAATGATAAGAAACCATGCTCATTTGGAATGTTTGGTACATGAAAGGGACTTGTCAGTCAGAAGGGTTGACAAGGAAAGTGAGGTCATACTGATGAGGGTTTTGGATACCAAATTATGGTGTTTGAATTTTATACTTAAATGAATAGAGATCACTGAGTGGAGAAATATGATTAGGGGCTGACTTTACAAAAATTAATATGGCAACACCAGGAAAGATAGATTATGTTTGGACAGGGGGGCAGGAAAAATTTTGAGGTTGATGTTCTGAAAATAGGTAGTCAATGGGAATTTGCTGCATGTCTCAGGAAACTCAAACAGGGACTCTGTATCAACCTAGAGGGGTAGGGTGGGGAGGGAGATGGGAGAGAGGTTCAAAAGGAAGGGGTATATATATGTATACCTATGGCTGATTCATTTTAAGGTCTGACAGAAAATAACAAAATTCTGTAAAGCAATTATCCTTCAATTAAATAGTAAAAATTAAAAAAAAAAAACCAAAACTATGCAATATCAAGTTGAAAAGCAATTGAGACCACTAGATGAGCAATTCAGGAAAGAGAAAGGAGAAGATGTTTAAAAAGAAACATTACCTAAATTCAGTGAGCAGATTAGAGTTTGAAGTGAGGGATAAGAAAGGGGTGATATGAAAGGGACATAATTATATGTCAGAGTATGACACTGTTATTGCTGAGGACAACAGACACAGAGAAGAAACCACAGCAGGAAGGTGAGCAGAGCTCTGATGGGTGGTGCTTCAGAAAATATTTGCAATCCTTTTCAGAAACAGAAAGGATAATTTCCCATCAACTAGTGGCACTCCGAAGAAGCAGAAAATGTACTACCTTTTTCTTGTCTTTTGTTTCCTCTTCCAAAGAATGAGGGCATCAAACAAGAACATGGCAAGAGTTTCAGCTAATACTTGCATCCTAGCTTTTAGAAAGACAGTGGGGTGCCATTGCCTTCTCCGGTCCAAGGTACAGTCTGACCCAAATTCTCTTACCTCCACCAAGCCCTTCAAGTTGTTTTTCCCTGATCTAAGTTCAGCATTTCTCTTTCCTCAGAATTCTTAGAATATCAGAGAGCTAGAGGTGACCTTAGAACCCTGACAATACCCTGGTCTTTGGCTTTGGGCCTGGATTTCTATGAGTCCTCAGTGGTAGTAATGGGGCCTAAGGTTTCTAACTAACATTGTGGTTTTTAATAGCACTTTTCCCCCCCCTAATTTACATAGCAACACATGCATGCTCAAGCAGAAAACTTGGGAAAAGCAGAAAAGTATAAGGGAATTTTAAAAAATCACCCTTTTAATCCCATTCACCCCTTTAACCTTAGTGATCCAGTACCTCTTACAGCTTAGGTCTTAATAAGTGTTTGTTGATGAATTACCTTTGGTCCCATCACCCAGAGATAAAAACCACAACTACCTTTCGATTGTTTATCCTTCCAGTCATATATTTTGTTGTTGTTCAGTCGCTTATTCATGTCTGACTCTGTGACCCCATGGATTGCAGCAGGCCAGGCTTCCCTGATCATACCTAAATAGATCATACTATACAGTTTTATGGCCTGCTTTTTTTCTCTCGGCAATATACTATGTGTTTCCCAAACTTAATGGCTTTTTTACATCATCTTCAATGCTTTCATATTATTCTTCCAAATGGCAGTACCATAATTTTCCTAGCTAATTCTCTACCATTGGGCATTTAAGTGACTTCCAGTGTTATGTTGTTACAAACATTTTGCCACCCATCCTAGTATATATATATTTTTGTCCACATATCTGTTTTATAGGATGCATTACTAGAAGTGGAATTGCTGGGTCATAAGAGTAGACACATTTTAAGATATCTCATACATACTGACAAAATGGCACTGCTAATTTACCCTCGAGGGCTATTGCCAGTTTTCCAAAAGACCTAACTAAGTAAGGGAAATATACTACCTTTTAACTCTGACTAGGTAACACAGACTAATCAACTCTAAGCTTTTACCTTTGGCCAGAATTACAGCAATTCCGACCCACCACGTTAGTTACTGATATTTGCTGACCGACAGCTAACTGGCTATCAGGCTTTGGATCAGTATGAAAGGAGAAAACGAGTTATGACTTAAAACCAAGGAACTTTTGTCCAGTGGCCAAAATATTCAAAACCTGGTGACCTGTGAGGATTCTTAATGATGAAAGGACTGGGGACAGCTGGACCCCAGCGTTTGGCATGGGTCCACAACAGCTCGATTCTACAGGTAAGACACTGCGACCCTGCCAATGTCTAAACCCCCAAGTATCCTGACTCAAAGTCCAAGCTGCTGTCACAACTTCAGTTCAGTTCAGTCGCTCAATGTGTCTGACTCTTTGCAACCCCGTGAATTGCAGCATGCCAGGCCTCCCTGTCCATCACCGACTCCTGGAGTTCACTCAGACTCACGTCCATCGAGTCGGTGATGCCATCCAGCCATCTCATTCTCTGTTGTCCCCTTTTTCTCCTGCCCCCAATTCTTCCGAGCATCAGAGTCTTTTCCAATGAGTCAACTCTTTGCATGAGGTGGCCAAAGTATTGGAGTTTCAGCCTCAGCATCAGTCCTTCCAAAGAACACCCAGGGTTGATCTCCTTAAAAAAAAAAAAAATCATGAAAAAAAAAATGTTTTATAAAGGCCTGTAGCCAGCATCTTATAACACATGGCAGCACCAGCTGGTATTTTTGGAATCTGAAATACACAAGGGAAAATGTCTTTGTTTAAAAAAGTTTAAATATATATTTCTTCAGTCAATAGCTCAAATTCTAGAATGGTATTTTACTTAAGATAAAAACAAGAATAGCATAATTTGCTAAATTTATGCTATAATAGGGATTTAAATGAGCAATAAAACAGGTATCTAATGTAGATACTAAACATTTAATATAAATCATGGTTCATTACTCATATTGTAGTGTTCATGAAAGTGGATGAAAAATAATTTCAGGTCAGTTGGAACTAGAATTAAGAAAAGTTTTTGGTTCCACTTATTAAGAATACTGCATACTTTCAAAAGGCCTTCAGGCTCCTTTATCTCCAAACAAGCCACAGTTAATGTCTGGAGGTGGTTTATTGCTTTCCCTTGTCAAGTAGTACTTTTATGTCTTATCCGAACATTATAAAGGCCAACAGAAAAGTGTTTTTCAAGTCAAATCACTTTTCTACATCCCTGAAACTTTACTATGTAGATCACTACTTATTAAGCTTAAACTAAAACAACCTCTAGCTAGGTGTCTTAAGTATGAAATAGTATGGATATTTAAAAAAGTCTTTTTAATATGTACTGCAAATATTAAATATTGGCTTATAATTCTGTGAACTGAAGCACAAAATGTAAATTAAGACTTGGAAATATGTGACAGATGAAGAAAAAGATATCAAGGTGAGCACAGAAAACTAACCAATGTATATACACTATCCTTGGCAAGGATAGTCAGAAATTCATAGGCAACCTCAAAGTCATAGTTAAGTCACTGATTTTGACAATCATACTAGGTGGCCAAATTTTGGAAGACTATGTCAAATGATTAATTTGGAAGTTATGAGCAATGGGAGATTTATTCATGGTAAGAGGTGTATGTTAAGAGAGAGAGGGATATGGACAGCAGTGTGTAGACCTGGAGAAGGAAGCCTGCTTCCTTCTGGATATGATCATCAGCTGGCATTCCAAAAGAGCCTTAATCTCAGATTGTAGGAAAGCCTAGGCAGGTATATGAAAAGTCTACAGAACAACATTTTAATGCTAAAATGCAGACTTTTTGGTAGGAGCAGCGTGTTGGGATTTGTAGAGCTACACAGGTATTTCAAAGTTCTCTGGACCAGATATAATATCAAATATTGAGACACTGTACCAGCTAATTTAGAAACATGCTGCCTTCTTCAATATTATGTCTTCTTAACTAATTCAACAAATTTTAAGAATTGGTATTGGTCTATAGCTGCTGCTGCGGCTGCTAAGTTGCTTCAGTCGTGTCCAGCTCTGTGCAACCATAGACAGTAGCCCACCAGGCTCCCCCATCCCTGGGATTCTCCAGGCAAGAACACTGGAGTGGGTTGCCATTTCCTTCTCCAATGCATGAAAGTGAAAAGTGAAAGTGAAGTCGCTCAGTCGTGTCCGACTTTTAGCGACCACACGGACTGCAGCCTACAAGGCTCCTCCGTCCATGGGATTTTTCCAGGCAAGAGTACTGGAGTGGGGTGCCATCGCCTTCTCTAGCAGTCTTCTAATTTCAAAAAATTTTGGTAAGCATAAGAGACAAAGTATCATTTCTTTGAAAAGCTTCAAGCAAACATGAGAAAGTAAAAAAAAAAAAAATTCAAATGAAAAAACAACATATATTAATATAATGTGATACATTTTAGTCAAATACAAGCAAAACATTAAAATATATTGGAAGACTAATTGTTATTTTATGACTGAATAAAAATATACTACTCAGAATTGCTAACATTTCAGCTGGGACGTGAAAGTAAAAATAAATACAAAAGTAGTTTACTATACCAAGAGTAAAAACAACTGTGGTTCAAGCCAAGTAAAAACAAGTGCAGAAATTCAGAAATGGGAATAAACTTGACTATTCTAGAAGAAAAGTTCAGTCAGTGTATCCACAATAAAATGTTCATCATAGAAGGAAACAAAAGCCTTTCTGGATATTCATTGTGGTAAAATAAATTGGAGAACAATGTAACTAACTGGGGAATTATTTTTGAGTATCTCAGTTTACTGCGATTTATGTGGAGGCATTAGTGACAGAATGAGAAAGTAGAAATATAAATAAATGGGAAGCTAACAATATTTGTTGAATAATTAGATGTATATAATACTGAGAAAGAGGATATTAAGAATGACATTTAGATAGCTGGCCTTAAAAAATAGGTAGGTAAATAAAATAAGGTGAGAAAAACTGAAGAAGAGACTAGGTTCCATTACAGTACTGAAAATTAAGACTGTGGTTTTGGTCGTAATAATGGTGAGATATCTGTTAGACATGTAATCTTTTATTTGTAGCTTATCATATAAGGATTAAACACAGGAGATAATGAGCTGAAGAGGAGTGGTAATAAGCCAATAGGTGTTACATAAAGTCAGGACACTTGGTGAATTCAACAGAAAATAATGCAAAGAATTCTAAGGCATATTTAATTTTATAGAAAAGAAGTATGAATAAGAAAAGAGATTATTAGCGAAAACTATGAAAGTGTAATATTGCTAAAAGTATAAAGGAAATAGCAAGAAGTGGGGAAGAGAGTTGAATTCAATCAGAATGGAGATTAGCTCTATAGGATACTTAGCCCCATTGAAGGAGGAGGATCAGTTCAGTTCAGTTCAGTCGCTCAGTCATGTCTGACTCTTTGCAACCCCATGAATCACAGCATGCCAGACCTCACTGTTCATCACCATCTCCCGGAGTTCACTCAGACTCATGTCCATCGACTCCGTGATGCCATCTAGCCATCTCATCCTTGGTCATCCCCTTCTCCTCTGGTCCCTAATCCCTCCCAGCATCAGAGTCTTTGCCAATGAGTCAACTCTTCACATGAAATGGCCAAAGTACTGGAGTTTCAGCTTCAGCATCATTCCTTCCAAAGAAATCCCAGGGCTGATCTCCTTCAGAATGGACTGGCTGGATCTCCTTGCAGTCCACGGGACTCTCAAGAGTCTTCTCCAACACCACAATTCAAAAGCATCAATTATTCGGCACTCAGCCTTCTTCACAGTTCAACTCTAACATCCATACATGACCACAGGAAAAACACTAGCCTTCACTATATGGACATTAGTCGGCAAAGTAATGTCTTTGCTTTTGAATATATTATCTAGGTTGGTCATAACTTTTCTTCAAAGGAGTAAGCGTCTTTTAATTGCATGGCTGCAGTCACCATCTGCAGTGATTTTTGAGCTCCCTAAATTAAAGTCTGACACTGTTTCCCCATCTATTTCCCATGAAGTGACAGGACCGGATGTCATGATCTTCGTTTTCTAAATGTTGAGCTTTAAGCCAACTTTTTCACTCTTCTCTTTCACTTTCATCAAGAGGCTTTTTAGCTCCTCTTCACTTTCTACCATAGGGTGGTGTCATCTGCATATCTGAGGTTATTGATATTTCTCCTGGCAATCTTGATTCCAGCTTATGTTTCTTTCAGTCCAGCGTTTATCATGATGTACTCTGCATATAAGTTAAATAAGCAGGGTGACAATATACAGCCTTGACGTACTCCTTTTCCTATTTGGAACCAGTCTGTTGTTCCATGTCCAGTTTTAACTGTTGCTTCCTGACCTGCATACAGATTTCTCAAGAGGCAAGTTAGGTGGTCTGGTATGCCCATCTCTTTCAGAATTTTCCACAGTTTATTGGGATCCACACAGAAAAAGGTTTTGCCATAGTCAATAAAGCAGAAATAAATGTTTTTCTGGAACTCTCTTGCTTTTTCCATGATCCAGTGGGTGTTGGCAATTTGATCTCTGGTTCCTCTGCCTTTTCTAAAACCAGCTTGAACATCAGGGAGTTCACGGTTCACATATTGCTGAAGCCTGGCTTGGAGAATTTTGAGCATTACTTTACTAGCATGTGAGATGAGTGCAATTGTGCGGTAGTTTGAGCATTCTTTGGCATTGCCTTTCTTTGGAATCGGAATGAAAACTGACCTTTTCCAGTCCTGTGTCCACTGCTGAGTTTTCCAAATTTGTTGGCATATTGAGTGCAACACTTTAACAGCATCATCTTTCAGGACTTGAAACAGCTCAACTGGAATTCCATCACCTCCACTAGCTTTGTTCGTAGTGATGCTTTCTAAGGCCCACTTGACTTCACATTCCAGGATGTCTGGCTCTAGATGAGTGATCACATCATCATGATTATCTGGGTCGTGAAGATCTTTTTTGTACAGTTCTTCCGTGTATTCTTGCCACCTCTTCTTAATATCTTCTGCTTCTGTTAGGTCCATACCATTTCTGTCCTTTATCGAGCCCATCTTTGCATGAAATATTCCCTTGGTATCTCTAATTTTCTTGAAGAGCTCTCTAGTCTTTCCCATTGTGTTGTTTTCCTCTATTTCTTTGCATTGATCGCTGAAGAAGGCTTTCTTATCTCTTCTTGCTATTCTTTGGAACTCTGCAACTTAGTGCCACTCAAAGGAGGGCCACCCACTTGCTGCACCTTGTCCGGCCCTGGCGGGAGCCGCATACCTGCAGCGCCTCGCTGGCGCCGACCTGATGCGGTTTAGCGAGCCGCTGCGCAAGCCCTCGCCTGCGTACAGCCTCTAGGCTCCAGGGGGCGCACTCCCCTCAAGGGCCCGCCCCAGCAGCCCCGCCCCCGGGTCCGTTTGGATTTGAATCTCCGGCGGGCTGCGTCCGGAAGTGGCAACCCCTCAGTCCGGCATGGAGAGCTCGACCCCCAGTGCCCGGTGCCCGGTGCAAGAGCAGCGTGCCCGTTGGGAGCGGAAACGCGCCTGCACTGCCCGGGAGCTGCTGGAGACAGAGCGGCGCTACCAGGAACAGCTGGGGCTGGTGGCCACGGTGCGAACCCCACATACTCCCATAGCGGGGCGGGGACCCCAGAGAGTCGGAGGGTGCCTACTAGGTCGGTGACCTAGCGGCGCCTTGGCACCAGCCTCCTCTCTCTGCGGACTACGTACCGGTATTCTCTCCTGCAGTACTTCGTGGCAATTTTGAGAGCCAAAGGCACCCTGCGACCACCAGAGCGCCAGGCCCTCTTTGGTGCTTGGGAACTCATTTACGGCGCCAGCCAGTGAGTAGAAGGGAATTGGGGAGAGAGAAGAAGGGAGACCTGGTTTCTGGCAGTGCAGAGAGCTCAGTGTAGGGGAGATCCAGATTCACATTGAGGTCTGCCAGTTACCTCCCCTGTGGTCTTGGCCCAGTGCCTTAATCTGCCCCAGTTCTCCAGCCATTTGCTGTTCAGTCGCTAAATCGTGTGGGAATCTTTGCGACCCCACGGACTACAGCACGCCAGGCTCCCCTTCCTTCACAAGAGCTCAGTGTAGGGGAGATCCAGATTCACATTGAGGTCTGCCAGTTACCTCCCCTGTGGTCTTGGCCCAGTGCCTTAATCTGCCCCAGTTCTCCAGCCATTTGCTGTTCAGTCGCTAAATCGTGTGGGAATCTTTGCGACCCCACGGACTACAGCACGCCAGGCTCCCCTTCCTTCACCATCTCCGAGTTTGCTCAGATTCATATCCGCTGAGTCTCCTCTCACAAGGGGCGGTACTACCTCGGGAGCAGGGTCAGGAGAATTAAGAGAGGTGGTGCTTGAGTAGTTCTTGGGCTGCCCTTTTTTTGTCCTGACCCACACAGAGAGCTGCTTCCCTACCTCGAAGGAGGACGCTGGGCACAGGGGTTGGAGCGCTTCTGCAACCACCTGGAGCTCTACACCCAATTTGCTGCCAATGTTGAGAGGTCTCGGACCATCCTGCAGGTAACCTGATAACTTCAAGTCCTTCCCCTTGTCCTTTGTACATTCCCTCTTTATCTGGAGACCCAAACTTCATTCATATTGTTCCTGCATTTATAGAGCCCTGTGGGTGCCCAGCCCTGTTAATTTTCCAGTAGGGAGATGGGGTTCTCCCAGAGCATACAGCTTCCTGAGGGCCTGGGATATGTACACAGAAGAATGCAATATAAGGAGGCGGCTTCTCTCCCTGCTGCCAACCCTTTCCTCATCATTCTAGGAGCAACTAAAGAAGAACAAACATTTCCGGAGATTTGTACGACTTCAGGAAGGTCGCCCTGAGTTTGGGGGCCTTCAGCTCCAGGACCTGCTCCCTCTGCCTCTGCAGAGGCTCCAGCAGTGCGTGAACTCACCCTGACTCAGCCAACTTCTCTTAGAATTCTTCGTCTGTACAAGGGCTGCTCTCAACCTTTGTGGGATTTCATGGGATCTGTCCCACTGTCTCTT
This sequence comes from Madoqua kirkii, assembly GCA_006408675.1. Lineage (NCBI taxonomy): Eukaryota > Metazoa > Chordata > Mammalia > Artiodactyla > Bovidae > Madoqua > Madoqua kirkii. The sequence continues at coordinate 2,409 of SJYC01077661.1, read as the reverse complement.
TCCTGGGACAAATTGCTCCTCAAAATTTTCTGCAAGAGTAAATGTGAACCCACTGGAGTACCTGGGCTGTGCAGCCTCAGGCCTTAGCTGGAATTGTTTAACTGACTTAGCTGAAGTGAGGGGTCTGTGATAAGGCTAGTAATAAGGTTTTTGAAGATGAAAGGCTTAGAATTTCTGTCCTTGGGAATGAATGAGTTAAGAATTTATAGTCAGTTGTTTGTAGCATCCTCCTTGGGTTGATTAACTTTCACCTTGGGATCTGGTCTGCCTCCCTGACTCTTCAGTGTGGAATGGAAGAGGGCCATATGTACTGAACCCAGCATCTGAGTCCCAGATGGAAGAGGGGGATAAAACAGCCACAGGCAGGTCTTTACTGGTTCCCCAGCTGAAATTTGTACAGGGGGTGATCTGTGTCAGGCAGAGGAAATTGTACCCAACTCTACTTTCCCCTCATAGATTCTAATTTCAGGTATGAGAATCTTGCTGTTGCTTTGGCTGAAAACACAGGTCCCAACAGCCCTGAACACAAACAGCTCACAAGTATGTTCTTGCTCTTTCACAGCATTTCTTGGAGATTACTTCTGTTCCCTTTCTGGTTCTGACCTCCAACCATGTATGATATGCCCCAATCTTCCAATGATGTGTATACAATGTTCCTATTGCCCTTCCTCTACTCAAGAAATTAAGACTCTGACCCTAGTCCTGTCTGGATTAGCCTGTCTTTCACCACCACCATTCATCCAAAATCAAAGTTGTGCTGGGAGTGGGGCGTGGAATATCATTCTAGGGGCTGCCCAGCTGATAAGTGAGACTGCCCAGAGAGTTTACACCATCAGTCAGAAACAGAAAAATGAACAGCATCTCCAGCGCGTCCAGGCTCTGCTCAGTGGACGGCAAGCAAAGGGACTTATCTCAGGTAGTCCACGGGCATGCTTCCCCTCAACCTGCAAACTGCCCTCTTCTCACCCCCATCCTCTGTTGCCAGCACATACCACCTGCCTCCCATTTTCTCAGCCTCCCTTTCCTTTTACTCTGTGGGTTGTAGTCCTTTAGCTACACCAGAGTAACGGATCTCCCACCTCTCAGGTCGCTGGTTCCTACGTCAGGGATGGCTGTTGGTGGTGCCTCCCCGAGGGGAGCCTCGGCCTCGAATGTTCTTCCTCTTCTCTGATGCACTCCTCATGGCCAAGCCTCGATCCCCACTGCATCTGCTGCAGAGTGGCACCTTTGCCTGCCGGGCCCTCTACCCGATGGCCGAGTGTCAACTCCACAGGGTCTTTGGCCACTCAGGAGGCCCTTGTGGTGGACTGCTCAGCGTAAGTAACAGGCAAGAGCCCTCGACAGGGTAGGAAGGGCCCAAGGTATACCAAGTGCCTGCGCACCACTCATCTCCTTGGCCTAAGCCCCCCTCATAGAAACTGAGCCACCTGATTTCAGAGCATACCAGGGCTTGGGGTTCATACCTGGTTCTCACTTCAGCCTAAATCACTGCCATGGAAATAGCATGGCCTTTGGCTTAAGGCTGGACCTTTCTGAGCCATGTGCTAAGAGGTGATCTCTCTCTAGCTGTCCTTTCCCCATGAGAAGCTACTGCTTATGTCCACAGACCAGGAGGAGCTGTCACACTGGTACCACAGTCTGACTGTGGCCATCAGGTAAGTTGTTTTCCCTCAAGAAGAGTGCTGTGGTGAGGCCCAGGAGTTGGAGATGGCACTTCTGAGCCTATTTCCTGTCTGGAACCCCACCCCTCTACAAGCACGCCCCTGTCCAACACCCCAGATGATTTTGTCAGAATAGAGTGCTCATGCCAGTGCCTACACTGTTTTCTTTCCACAGCAGCCAGAAGAACTAGAGGAATCTTACAAATTCCAGAGTCCAGGATAATGTGGGGATAGGTCAGCATCAGGGGTACAAAGGAATCTTACTAACAAAACATAGACTCTTCATGGTTTGAGAAGAATCATTTTGTGTTTGCCTGAGACCAATACATACCATGTCCTTTGACCAGCTCTTGAAGAATCAGGACATCAAGTCCGACTCAGCTGAATCAGCTCTGCCAATACAGAGGAGGGGATTTGGACTGATAGGTTTGGTGCTGTGTCTGTGGACAGCTGTTTATCAAGTTTGCAGCTTTAGAAGTGTAGCTGTTTTTATGTTGTATATAGTTTCTATAATTTATTTCCCCACCGGATTTTAGTAAAGTTTTTTCTTTTTTGGAGAAGCCATTTTGTCTCAGCTATGCAATATGAGAAAAGGGATTTTTGTGCCCTTAAGGCTGGCATGACTGTGGCCTCAGGAATACAAAGAAGAACTGGAGCTCCCTCTATCTTCTCAGCTCCTGCACTGGAAGGCGGCCTCTTTCTGTCCTAATAAGGGAAGCTTTTCAAGAAGGCCTGGTGGTTCTTAGGC
>SJYC01077660.1:0-10483 GCA_006408675.1 Madoqua kirkii | reverse complement strand
TAGGCATCTATTAAGGGGGGGGGGTGGTGGGTGTGTCCAGCTGGAATGGAAAAAGCACACAGGAGCATCCAGTCACAGGAACAGACTCTGTTTTACTAAACCATCCACTGTTTTTCCTTCTTTCCAATGGGGGCTGTGACTGAGGCCCTGTGCTGCAGGTTTCCTACACCTTCTCCTTAGCGCAGGCTCCATTTCCCTGGGAGGAGTTAAGTTCCTTGTCCCTGTGTTCCAACTTAGGGGCTCCACCCAGGCCTGATTGTCACCAGCCTCTTCCTCGCTTCCTCTATACAGAAGTCCTCAGGAAAGGGTATGCTGGCCTCTGTGAAGGGGGAGATCAGGCATGTTCCAGTTTCAGAGGCTTTGTCTCTACCTCCAGCAGACTTTCACCTCCCAACCCTGTACCTGGTTCTGGAACCTCCACACCCTTGTTTGGTTTACTGTCTTGTAACAGCTGGTGGATGGTCTGTAGCTTCATGTGCAGAAGCTCCTGCTGGGCTCCAGCCAGGGCAGTCACACTGTGGATACGTCCATTCAGAGGCTGCCCAATCTCTGTCCCCACCTCTTTCATCTACCACAAGCTCTCTCTAGCCACAGGGTCATTGCTCTCCTTACCGCTCAAAAAGAGGGTCCAGCTGGGCCATCAGACTGTTCAGGTGTCGCTCTGTCTCGACAAGTTGTTGTGTCAGCTGTGCCAGCTGTTGCTCTGGGGGTATGGGAGAAAAGAGCAACGGTTACTTAACTTTCTGCTGTCCCTTAATCCTCCACCAAGCACAGACCTCTGCAAAACCCACCTGACTGCAGTGAATCCTTCTTGCCTGCCTCCTCTTGGAGAACAGCAGCCTCATCTTTCCCCTGCTGTGGAAAAAGGCAAGGGGGATACTGCAGCAACAAGTACCTCAATAACCTCAGTCTCCAAAGCCAGATAAAGGCCAAGGATAATTTCAGACAGACAAAACTAGTGGGTTTTTTTTACTCTCAGAGAATCACAATCATATCTATTCCAGCTCCTCACTCAGGACAGGAAGCAATGTCAGTACACCCCATGAGTGGTTGCTGTTCAATTTACTAAAACACCTTCAGCAAGGAGAAGCTCTATTGTTTGATAAAGCTCTGGTTTAGTTTATACACAAAACCAGACACAGTCCATCGCTATCTTCTTTTCATGGTGCTAAGCAGAGCCTTCCAAAATCATCTTTTCAACATGACAGCCCCTCAGGAATTTGAAGGCAACGGTCATACTCCCTGTCTTCTCTGATTTAACAGCACCAATGTTTTTCAGTCAGTGCTCATTTGACATGGGTTTTCTCTGGGTGCTTTACTCTGGTTTAAGAGACGGCATTACCGACTCAATGGACATGAGTTTGTGCAAACTCTGGGAGATAGTGAAGGACTGGGAAGCCTGACATGCTGCAGTCCATGATGTTGCAGAGTCAGACACAACTTAGTGACTGAACCACAACAATGCTCTTAAAACAGTGCCCTAGAGAATTAAGTTTCTTTCAGGCTATATTTGGGTCCAAGAATAAATTTATCAATCCTTGTTAAATTTCACCATTAAATTCAGTTCCTCATCCTAGCCTGTTAAGTCTACTATGGATCATGATTAGCTAGCCCTCCTAGTTTCATGTCATCTCTAAATTGGCTCAGTCCTCTATTTCCCAACGTAAGTGATAGGGCTAGGGCTGAAGAGAAAGCCCTGGAAGGTAGTACTTTCCATTTCAACAGTTAATCCAACAAAATGTACTGTCAGTTCACATTTCAGGGCCTCCTTCCCGAGGATAACTTGAGACTACTTAGTTCCTTGAACTCTAAAAACTGGCTACAGTAATCAACGCTCGTGCCAAGCTTAGAAACTCACTGGGAACCGCCCTTACTATAGTGTGCACATTTGCTGGGTTCAAATCTTAGGGCCACCAGTTACTATCTCTGAGTGACCTTGAGCAAGTGACAACCTCTTCACTGGATTGTTGGAAGGATTAAATGTGATGGTTACTATTTAAAATTAACCAAGGGCCCTTCACTTCACATCCATGACCTCGCTGGATGCTTTAACTAACCCCATCATATTGGAAAGTCAGGGAACTCCTGTCTTCATCTTACAGAATGACGGGAAAACGTGTCTTGTTCTTGGTACCATGGCGCCCTCATCGAGATTCAGGGCCGAGGCATCCCCACCTCTGGTCGTTCCGCACCTGCAAACACTTGTACAGCACAAAAGCCACGGCGGCCGCGGTGTAGAGCGCCCCCAAGGGCAGCGCCCCGGACCGAGCCCGCTCGCGCTGGTTCTTGGACGGCGGCGAGTGCCGCCGGGGTTCCGCGGCCCCAGGGCCGACCTGGCCGGCGTCGCCTGAGGAGGAGGGCAGAGGCGGGTCAGTACAGCTGGGGTTTGGGGCCCGGCGGCAGTCCCAGCCTCCCTCCAGCAGCCCTCGCTAATACCTGGGTGTGCCCGGCGGTCGGGGCTGTGGCCGTCTCCGAGCACCTCGGGCAGCGCAGACACAAGTAGCAGCCCCACCGTACCCGCGAGCGACACTACGCTCGCCATAGCAGGCCAACACCGGGAAAACGCGGGAGACGCCGGCGTTTTTCGGTCGCCCCGGTGCACGCGCACGCAGGCGCGTCCCCCAGCTAGTCCCAATCCGGGCCTCCCAGGGCGGTCACGCCCGCCTAGCGTGTGGGCGGGGCCAGGTCTTATTTGCATAGGACTGCGGGCTTGGCTTACTTCATTTGTGAAACTAGTTCATTTCTTATTTCTATATAGGTATTCTGTTAGCCAGAATGTCTCCAGAAGACTACATTCTTAGAAGGTTATACAGGGAAGTTGTTTTTATGTGCCACGCCACCAATCTCCTCACCCTAACCAAAAAGTAGATTTCCTCCTCGAGCTATAAAGGGCTTGAACGCAGCGGTATTAGTGAGGCTCGTGCTGAAGGCCTGTTTCCTAGGCTACACACGGAGGACTAGTTCCTTGTTTGCGCCTAGGGGAAAGTCCCCGGACCTTGGGCAGAGAGTGCCACGTGCCCGTGCACGTAGACTTCCCCTGCTTCTCACGAATAAGTCCGCCAAGAAGCGATCCTACCTTAGGGGTAGGGGTTAGCCGAGCGGCGTGTGGCAGGGTGTCATCCGTCAGCTTGTAATAGTTACGCAGGCAGTGCGCCTCTATACGCACCAACCTCACGGGGCTCATTCTCAGCACGGCTGCTTTTGCATCTTATTTAGAAAAAAGAAAGCACGACGTCTCATTTTAACTTGAGCAGCGACTATATAGCCAGACACAAAATAACATTAACTGTCTCCGGGACGTTCGAAGTCAGTTTCTGCACAGTTAACATCTATATACAACTTTCAGATCTCACTTTCCTCCTGTATGTGCGGGTTCCCTTCATAAGTGGAACTGAAAGTCGCTCAGTCGTGTCCGACTCTGTGACCCCATGGACTATATACAGAACCCTTAACTTCTAGCTTATTCATTAGTGCGCTATTCTACTTTCTTCAAACTACTATTGTATCTCAACTATATTTCAATAAACCATTTAAATTACTTAAAATTAACTAATAATCTAAAATTAATTACAAAAATAAAACACAGCTAGATTGTTGAGAGCAGGGGCCATATCTCTTTAGTTACCATGTTATTCCTATAGCCTAGCACAGCACCTGATGCTATCAGGCACTCAATGAATCCTTGTTGAATGAAATTAATGTGTTCAAAACGACCCAACAGGTAAATATAATTAAAGTTTTTAAAGAATAAGGAAACTAAGGTTCAGGAAAGTTAAGTTTGTAATCAGGTAAGAGGCTGGCAGAAATTTCAACCCTTGAGTCTGTCTGCATAAGATCTGCCACTCATCATCACCTATCCAGGAGTCTCTCCTGCTCCTTCTCCAGTCAGAGTTGAGTAATCCTTCTCCTTTCCACACTGTCTTTTAATTGTCTAGGATACAGAGGGCCCTATTCCTAATTAGACCAAGAACTCTTTGAGGGAAGAAACCATTTCTCACTCCCATATCTCCAGAGCTTGGCATATAAGCAATCAGTACATATGTATTAAACAAATGAGGTATAGGTGTGTTAAATGAATGAAATACAGGTATACCTTTTTGTCCTTCCAGAAAGGGAGTGGGCAGGGCAGAGAGAGACTCTCACTCAGGACAGTTGTCCTGTCTAGTGGAATACCCAGAGGCAACCTGGCTTGGCAGTCTAAACCCTGACACTAAGCCAGTTGACATAATCAATGTAAACAAGTGATTCAGGCCAGTTGTAATATGATAAATGGCCCCCAGCTGATTGTTGCCTTTAGGGAATTCAGGCCCACTATTGCCCTTCCGATTTTTTTCCAATAGATCAATGAATCAGGATTTCAAAAAACTGGAACTCCACTTTTTAAAGGTTGACAACAAATCAGTGGCATATGAGTGAGAGTGGCCTCAGTCATGTCCAACTCTTTTCGACCCCATGGACTGTAGCCTGCCAGGCTCCTCTGTCCATGGAATTCTCCAGGCAAGAATACTGGAAGGGGTTGCCATTTCCTTCTTCAAATAAACAGTAAATGAAACAAATAACAGGGCCCAGAAAATAATAATAATAAGGACCAGAAATTCAGACAGTGAGTTACCTCTTTCATTGGAGTCTGTAGATATAATCTGCTGCTGCTGCTGCTGCTAAGTCGCTTCAGTCATGTCAGATTCTGTGCAACCCAACAGATGGCAGCCCACCAGGCTCCCCCATCTCTGGGATTCTCCAGGCAAGAACACTGGAGTGGGTTGCCATTTCCTTCTCCAATGCATGGAAATGAAAAGTGAAAGTGAAGCCGCTCAGTCGTATCTGACTCTTAGCGACCCCATGGACCGCAGCCTACCAAGCTCCTCTCATGGGATTTTCCAGGCAATCATGACAATATAAAAAGAGTTAAAATTGAATTTATATTACAGAACAAGAAAGGGTAATGAATTTCTTGGCTACATTATTGTGTTTTTTTGAGAAAGGGGTAAAAAAATTGTACCTACATAGTAACCTAGCTGAGTAACGAATAACTCTAATTTCTTTTTCTAAAGTTAACTTCTGAAAATTTGTCAAAAATAATTTTGGCATATTCTTATTCAATAGAGAATATAGCTACATTTGTCAATTTCCACCCACAGTTGATTAAAGAATACCTTTTATTTTCATTTCAATAAAGTTTCTTTCATATGAAGCAACAGACATACAAATGGGAAAAGAAAGTCTTAAACAAAGGGATGTTTGGCAGAGATTCATAAGAATTCCATTTCACACTAAATTCCAGACATTTTCAATATAAACAAAAACTTAAGTGGTCACCTAGAATGACAGAATTAAACTACTCAAGCTCAGTTTATTTGACTTTTCAATCACTGTGCTATCATTGTTTATTTTTAAATCTATTGGTTAGATGCAGGAATATGTAATATCATAGGCGTTGGACACAGAAATTGTGCCCAAACCAAAGAACAATTAAAAACTGTTAAGAACTAATTCTGGATATAAGCACATGTAGCTCAACCTTGTGTCAGGAGCCTGCTGTATACCTAGAATTATACAGCTGTATAACTAGGATTCTACAGATTAACTTCCATGCAGATTATAATATATACATTGAAAAAAAATTTATTTGGCTGTACCAGGTCTTAGCTGCAGCATTCAAACTTAGTTGCAGAATGTGAAATCTAGTTTCACCAGGGATGGAAACTGAGCTCCCTGCACTGGAAGCATGGAGTTTTAACCACTGGACCACCAAGGAAGTTGTGGGTTATAATATTTTTAAAGGGTAAGTAACACAAATGTGCTAATTTGAAGTTTCAGTTGTGTCCGACTCTTTGTGACCCCATGGACTGCAACATACCAGGCTTCCCAGTCCATCACCAACTCCCAGAGCTTATTCAAACTCATGTCCATCGAATCAGTGATGCCATTCAACCACCTCATCCTCTGTTGTCCCCTTCTCCTCCTGCCCTCAATCTTTCCCAGCATTAGGGTCTTTTCAGATGAGTCAGTTCTTTGCATCAGGTGACCAAAGTATTGCAGTTTCAGCTTCAGCATCAGTCCTTCCCATGAATTTTACATAATTGAAATTTGAGTTTTACATAGTATTAAAACTCAACAGTAACCACAACAATTTAGAACATATATCTACAAAATATTTTTCAGAGGGCTTCCCTGATGGTCCAGTAGTTCAGAATCGGCCTTGCAGTGCAGGGGATATCAGTTCGATCCTTGGTCAGGAAGATGCCCAGCGGAGCAACTAAGCCAGTGCACCACAACTACTGAGCCCTCGCTCTAGAGCCCGAGAGCTGCAACTACTGAAGCCCCCTAGAGCCTGTGCTCTGGGAGCAAGAGAAGGCACGGCATTGAGGAGCCTGAGCAACACATTTAGATAAGCCCCTGTGGTGCAACGAAGACCCAGCACAGCCAAAAATAATTTAAAATACATTTTTCAGAAAGGAATATTTTATCATTGTTTTTTTTTTTTTTTAGAATTGCTGGAACATGGTGATAATGAAGAGGACACTGACTTTTAGTGAGTTTTGTTTTTAAATTCTTTACAAACAATACCCTCTTATTGCTTAGAGTGGCAGGACCTCTGCTACCATCCCCACTCCGGGCACATTGCTACAATGATTTTAAATCTTTGAAAACAAAAAAACAAAAAACCATCATATGGGCCAGACAAAACAGATCTCTGACCTCTGGTCTGTTTATATTTGGAACTTAGAATCCCTATTCTCACATCAGTAGCCTCTCATGTGGCTGGGCTGTCTCTGGGCGGGGCAGGTACTTGGCCGCTCCCTGGAGTGAACAAGTGCAAACACTAGGCTGGTTCCCAGGACAGGACTGGGAAAGAGGTTTCTTTACTTCAACTGACTTCTGAGGTTCACAGTTCTTAGGGACACAGCTTGGATGAAGTGGACCGGAGGAAGAAGTCAAGCTTCCTCTATCCTCTAAATCTATTACTATTATACCAGTAATAGTAACAATAACAAAAGTCATTCTTAACCCCTGTCCCTTGGTTGTGGGACAGCCTCAGCATGTGGTGGGATTGTAGGCAGAAGGGGGCCTTCTCATCCCATTTTCACTTTGTAGCATGCCCATGGAGGATTATGTCCTCCCCCTCCTTATTCTGTCAAGGGACTCAGCGCTGGAGGGAAAAGGCAGACACCCTGGGGCAGAAAGTAATCTCCATCATAAGGCCTGGCTTGTCTTGTAGGTCCTGCCCCCTGCCACTTCTGCCTGCCTTGGGGTCTTCATGAGCTCACGCCCAGTGTTCGGTAAACTCAGGCCTGCCTCTTTTCTGACTGAAATGGGTACGGGGGAAGGGTGGGGGTGGGGCGGAAGCTTAAGAGCTACTGGGTGGCGCAGGTGCAGGCACAGGGCGGTGTCTTTGTTCTTTAACTCATCCCCCCTTCCCCCTTGCTCCCCTCCCCCTTCCTCCCCGGAAATCGACTTTGCCACCACTGGTATTGGAGATGCTGAGCTGTGGGGGTCAGGCCCAGAGAGGGGTGGGAGTAAAGGGGGCTGCCACAGCTGTCAGATCATAAATCAGGCTGATCCTTTGGCTCAGGGCAGGATGTCTGCAGCAGGCGGACTCTGCAATTGCACGGACCAGCTACTGCCCGGTGAGCTGGGCGGGGCAGGGGCAGGGGCAGGGGTCACGTGGCCCCGTGTCCCACTTGCTGGGCCCTGGAGGGTTAGGCTGGGCAGTAACACTCCCTCCTCACTCTCTCACACACACAGGAATCCCCTCTGTGACCGAGGCCTGGGGGCTGTGGGCCCTCTTAGGGGCTGTGACCCTGCTGCTCCTCATTTCACTGGCTGTGCACTTGTTCCAGTGGACCAGTGGCCGGAGCAGGAGCCATCCGGGACATGGACGGTGAGTAGGGGGCAAGAAAGATGGGCTGATGGACAGTTCCCTCCTTACCAACAAGTCATCTCTCATCCTCTAAACTCTGTGTTGCAGCTCTGGGGAGTCTGTGGAAGATGTCCCTCTGTATGGGAACCTGCATTATCTGCAGACAGGTAGGAAGCTGGCCAAGGGGAGGGGTGCAAGTGGCCAGGTCCTGGGTGCTGGGGGAAGAGCTAGACGTGACCAGATTCCTGTTCCCTGCCCAGGACGGCTGTCTCAGGAACCAGGGCCAGACCCACAGGATTCAGCCCCTGGAGGCCCTGCCAGGGTGAGTCAGTTATGGCTGAAGAGGGGAGGGAAGGTAGTGGGGGATTTCTCAAGGGTCCCATGAGCTTCTAACAGCCTTGCATCTCCAGGCTGCAGAGGAAGTGATGTGCTATACCAGCCTGCAGCTGCGGCCTCCTCAGGGCCGGGTCCCCAGCCCTGGAAGCCCCATCAAGTACTCGGAGGTGGTGCTGGACTCGGAGCCAAAGCCCCAGGCCTCAGACCCTGAGCCAGAGCTCTATGCCTCAGTGTGTGCCAGGGGCGCAGAGCCCGAGCTTCCTTTCCAGACCAGGCCTATGCCAACAGCCATCCCACACCCAGCTGAGACAGGGGTCCATTGCATTGGTTACTGCTATCCTGTCTGGGGCCATAACTGTTTCCCAACCAACCCCTGAAGACAGGCAACCCTTCCTCAGTCACAGGACTGATGGTCCCTGAATTTCCTATCTGAGTTGTGAGGGAGACCTCTCAGAGAAATGGCAGGCTCCGTTTCTTGAGGATGGAGGAATAAAAGGCAGTGGCCTCTCCCTCTACCTCTTCTCCCCGCCTCTGACTGTTCCTCTCAACCCCCAAACTCCAGATCTTTCCCATTCCACACCTTTTAGTCTACCCCTGACACCTCCGTGTCTCCTCAGACACCAGAAGTGGGCAGGAGGGGAGGAGTAAAGAGTCTGCAAGGTCAGTGAGGGGTATCCTCCTCAGGAGGCCACAGGCTGGACGGGTCCTGGAATCCGGCGACCTGAGAAAGCCAAGCCTGGTCTCTCACTTGAGAAGCCTGGCAGAACACCAGTCTCCATCCTGCCGCCTCTGTCATGTGCCAAAGTTTTTAAATAAAACTTCTGAAAAAAGTGTTTCGATTTGACCTAGAGAGTGACACACACCTGCAACAGGCCTCACATGGTGGGCATGTGAAATCTGCTCTCTGCGCAGAGCGCATCTGGGAGCAACTACCTGGAAAAGAGGGGCTGCAGCATCAATGATGCAGGGGTGGGGGTTACAGGTGGGGGTTGGAGTCCAGTTATTAGACCGTCCAGAGGATTTGCACACAGAGCCTCTCCACTCCCATCACCTGGGGTCTTCAAGCTTCCGAGCCTCTGACCTACCTGCCCAGGGCCATCACCCACGACCTGAGGTCTGGGCCATTTCCCCCTTCAGCGTTTGTCGATCTCCTGACAGACTTTACTGAGGTTTGAGCGGAAAAGAGGGAGAAGCTGAGGCTTTTAGTTCCAAACTTCTCTCCTTTACACTTAGAGTCCCAGAGAAAACCAGAGTAGGTTTCTAGGGTTCCTGGACCTCTGAGGACCCCAACCTGGGCCTCCCCAGAAGAGGTCCCTGTCGCGGTTAACAGCAGGCAGCTGGGACTGCGTAGGAGGGAAGGTGGCTTTAGGGGCGGGTACCGGACGTGAGGAACCGCCGGCAGTGGGATGTGGGGTTCTGAGAGCTGCTGTGCTAAAGACGACATACTGTGCCCGAGGCCCGGGAGACATGAGACCTTGACCTTGGAAGACGCAAGGGCTGGGGTCCAGCCAACCTCCTGCGACGAGCCGAGAACGGCGGAGGTCTCCAGCGCCTTCGATCCAGGCCGCAAACCTCGGCCCCTAGATGCCTTCTCGTCACGGGATTCACACAGCGCCCGCGGTCTCGGCTCGCTCAGAACTAAGGCCGGAGCGCCCCCTCCCGACGCGACGCGGCCTCGCCACCACCTCTGCTCAGGCCTAGAGCATCTCGGCCCACAGCATGCTGGGAGATGTAGTCCCGGCCGTGCGGGACTGCCCTTTCGAGTCTCTCCCCGGACTTCGCTGAGCTCTGGCCATGTGGTCTCAGGGAGGCGGCCGTCCGTCTGAAGCTGGGTGCTATTGAGCTTTGTTCTCCTTCCAGTTGCCAAAGCCTGGATCCTCTCTGCCTTCTCTTTCTTCTACAACTCTTGGGTTTTTCTTCTCATCTCGCTTATCACCGAGGCTAAAGCCCTAGCCTAGGTCCTCATGCCTGAACCCGAGGACTGTGGCAACTTACTGACTGATCCCTGCATCCAGGAAATAAGTCGGGGCAGCCAGATCCGCCTCTGACTCCTTCTAAGATAGCCCCCGCCCCCCTACCTCCACCCCTTGCCATCTGATCATGAAATACCTGACATTCTCTCCGCTTCTACAGCTCCAGGTGCTTTCCTTAGTCGCTTCCCTTCCCTCTCTGGTGTCTATTTCCTGCCAGAAGGAGCGTCTTGTCCTACGCAAATCCCCAGGGGTGGAGTCTTAGGGGAAGTCACCAGGGCTGGGGTGGGTGTGTGTGTTTGGGGGTGGGGGAAGG
>SJYC01077658.1:0-17203 GCA_006408675.1 Madoqua kirkii | reverse complement strand
GCTAATAAAATAGAAAAACATCTTGCAAGCATAAGTAAAGAGAAAATAAGAGAGTTAAAAATAGAAAAGGTTAGTTATGAGAAAGAAAACATTATTATAGATAGAAGATAGGAAGATTTATTTAAAAGTGCAACTTAATATTCCTCAACAGCCAATTTGAAAATTTAGAGAAAATGGATACATTTCAGGAAACTATAAATTAGCAAAATTGACCCAAAAGAGAAAAGCTTGAAAAGCTCAACTTATCTTAGAAAAAACTAGAATAGAAAGGTGATTAGGGATCTACCTTTGAAAAAGACTGCATTTAATTGATGCCACAACTGAGTCCTATCTAACCATCAATAAAAGTAATTCCCATGCCATTTCCATTGTCAAGCTTATGGAAAAAGGAAGAAAGTCTCCCATATTTAATAAACAGAGCCAGTATAACTTAATACCATCCCCAATAAAAACTCTAAATAAAAAGTATTTGCTGTCAGGAAACCCTGACAGCAAATATTGTTCTTAATAGTGAAACACTAAAATCACATTATTGAAATAAAAATTTAGACAGAAATGCCTGCTATTACCCTTGAGGTTTATCATATCTTGGAAGTTTTACCTAATGCAGTAAAACAAGAAAATGGATTATTATGATTATCTGAAAAATTATAAAGCTATCTATCATTTTTGCTGATATGATTGTATTATAAAAAACTTCGACGAGTAAAAAAAAAATCTAGTAAAAAGACAATACAGGGGCTTCCCTGGTGATCTAGTGCTTAAGAATCGTCTTCCAATGCAGGAGACACAAGATTGATCCCTGGTCAGGGAAGAACCCACATGCCTCGGGGCAACCAAGCCCATGCACTCCAACTACTGAGCCTGTTCTTGAGAGCCCACTAGCTGTAACTACTGAAGACCACGTGCCCAGAGCCCTTACTCCACAGCAAGAGAAGCCACTGCTATCAGAGGCCCACACTCCTCACCTCCCTCACTGCAACTAAGCAAAAGGCCACATGCAGCAATGAAGACCCAGCGCAGCCAAAAATAAATAAATAAATAAATAAAGTAGATATGTATGTATTTATATATATACATATATAGTGTGTGTGTTCAGTTCAATTAAGTCGCTCAGTCGTGTCCGACTCTTTGCGACCCCATGAACAGCAGCACGCCAGGCCTCCACTTTCTCTGTTACTAATAAAAACACGGTTCCCTAATTTTATCAGAACAGTTTTATGATATGGGTGTGATTATTATTCCATTTTCCATATAGGGAACTTGATGTTTAAAATTAGTTTAAGAATACACACAAAGTAAGTTAGAGCTAGAAATAGAACACAAGTGGTCTCATTTAAAAACTCAACTGTAAATCAAATTTATTTTTTATATGACAGGTAAAAGTATTGCCTTCTTTTCAAAGTGTTTTGACTCATAATTCTATTCTTTATTTAGAACTTTCTGAAGGAGATATATACATAGGCACATAAATTTACATGTCCCTATTTACAGTTTTTATTAGTTCAATTCAGTTCAGTTGCTCAGTCGTGTCCAACTCTTTACGACCCCATGAACTGCAGCACACCAGGCCTCCCTATCCATAACCAACTCCCGGAGTTCACTCAGACTCACGTCCATCGAGTCCGTGATGCCATCCAGCCATCTCATCCTCGGTCGTCCCCTTCTCCTCCTGCCCCCAATCTCTCCCAGCATCAGAGTCTTTTCCAATGAGTCAACTCTTCACATGAGGTGGCCAAAGTACTGGAGCTTCAGCTTTAGCATCATTCCTTCCAAAGAAATCCCAGGGCTGATCTTCAGAATGGACTGGTTGGATCTCCTTGTAGTCCATGGGTCTCTCGAGTCTTCTCCAACACCACAGTTGCATCAATTTTTCGGTGCTCAGCTTTCTTCACAGTCCAACTCACACATCCATATGTGACTACTGGAAATATACCTGACATTAAATTTGATATTCATTAGAAATACTGTCCTGTATGTACAAACATTTTATTTCTGCTTACTACATTATTTCTACTAAATTGATGTTATTGGCTCTATTAATAAAATTTCTTTGAAAACTTTTCTATCATAGTAACTTATTTTAATGTATTTCTGAATCCTATTTCATATTATATCATATACGTTTTTACTTCTATCCACAGTTGAATGTTGTCTATATATTTATCCCTTCCTACAGGTTTCTTGACTATATATCATGTTTAGTTTGGTTATTTCATTGAAATAAATTTGGTTGCATCATATATTTTTTTGTGTATTCTAAATAATAATCTTTTCCAATGAGTCAACTCTTTGCATGAGGTGGCCAAAGTATTGGAGTTTCAGCTTTAGCATCAATCCTTCCAATGAACACTCAGGACTGATTTCCTTTAGAATGGACTGGTTGGCTCTCCTTGTAGTCCAAGGGACTCTCAAGAGTCTTCTCCAACACCACAGTTCAGAAGCATCAATTCTTCAGCACTCAGCTTTCTTCACAGTCACATCCATACATGACCCCTGGAAAAACCATAGCCTTGACTAGACAGGCCTTTGTTGGCAAAGTAATGTCTCTGCTTTTGAATATGCTGTCTAGGTTGGTCATAACTTTGCTTCCAAGGAGTAAATGTCTTAACTTCATGGCTACAGTCACCATCTGCAGTGATTTTGGAGCCCCTCAAAATAAAGTCTGACACTGTTTCCCCATCTATTTCCCATGAAGTGATGGGACCAGATGCCATGATCTTCGTTTTCTGAATGTTGAGCTTTAAGCCAACTTTTTCCCTTTCCTCTTTCACTTTCCTCAAGAGGCTTTTTAGCTCCTCTTCACTTTCTGCCATAAGGGTGGTGTCATCTGCATATCTGAGGTTATTGATATTTCTCCCGGCATTCTTGATTCCAGCTTGTGCTTCTTCCAGTCCAGCGTTTCTCATGATGTACTCTGCATAGAAGTTAAATAAGCAGGGTGACAATATACAGCGTTGACGTACTCCTTTTCCTATTTGGAACCAGTCTGTTGTTCCATGTCCAGTTCTAACTGTTGCTTCCTGACCTGCATACAGATTTCTCAAGAGGCAGGTCAGGTGGTCTGGTATTCCCATCTCTTTCAGAATTTTCCAGTTTGTTGTGATCCACAGAGTCAAAGGCTTTGGCATAGTCAGTAAAGCAGAAGTAGATGTTTTTCTGGAACTCTCTGCCTGATGCAGAGTCTAACATAAATGAGCTCGTCTGGTCCTGGAAACCCCCTGGGAGGTGCTCCGGGTATGTGGAGTGGATGGTGTGAGAGCAGGTGTGGGCCACACCTGGGCCAGGGGTCTGTCCCAGGGCAGGAGCAGAGTCCAGAGGACCCGAGGGCCTGAGGTCCTGCTGACTCTCCCCACCTCTCCCCTCTCCCAAGACCAGACCAGCTCAGGGACCACAATTTCTGCAACAGTCCAGCCTGTGGGCAGCTGGGAGGGACGGCAGGGCGTGAGGCTGCCCCGTGATTCCTGATCAAATGAGTCAGGAATCACAGCCCCGGCTTCCCCCGCCTAAGTGGTCCAGCTTGGAAGGTCAAGGGTGATGAGAGTTTCAGCAAGTCTCTCCCCTCGCCAGCTGGGGTGACCCTCACAAACCAGCAGCCAAGACCGGCCCGCAGGGGGAGAGTTGACATGGGAGGCCAGCCTGGAGTTAGGGGCGAGTGGGGGCCTGTTCCTGCCGGAAGCCTAGCCCCTCCCAGCACACGCGCGTGTTGAGGTGGTCTCCTCCTTGCTCTAAGTCCCCTGGCGGCCTGTGGCTTTGACGTGTGGGAGGCAGTTTTCTCCTGGGAGGAAGGGGCTTGACCCGTGGGAACAGAAGGCAGACCGAAATAGCTCCCCACTTCATACCGCTTTTAGGGGTTTTGGTTTTTATAATAAACAAAAAAAGTTCATTTGCTATATGTTATTCAATTAGGAAATTTGCCAGGCATGGTGACGTTTTTCTTAAAAAGGGCAAAAATAACTTAATAAGTCAAATTTGATTTGGCAAACCAGCGTCTGTATGCTTTCCAGAGGAGCTAAAGGCTGATGTGGCCCAGATGAGAGAGGAATCAAAGGTGAGGGAGTCAGTGGGGAGGTGTGGGGGCAGAGGGGTGTGGTGAGGCCACCCCGACCCCAGCTGGGAAAAGGGAAAAACCCAGTAACTGCCCAGACCAGACCAGCCCCTCCTCCAGCAGGTCCCTGCCCCAGGTGCCCTGAGTTCAGGGGCCAGAGACCCCAGGCCAGGAGACCCCCATGACCCCAATGTGAGGCCCGCAGGGGTGGAGGACAGCGAGGGTCTCCCACGCAGAAGGAGCAGAGGGGCTTCCAGGTAGAGTCAGGTGGCCATGGCCTAGGGGTCCGGGTCACACCCAGGGACACAGCTCCAGATGTGCAGGGCACACTCGAGTGCACACGCACTCTAGGGGGCAAAGGGCAGCCAGAGAGCGGAAGTGAGGACCAGGGAACTCGGCCTGGGACCCCTCTCATGCTGATATCCACCCACCCCCAACTCAACAAGGTCCCCAAATCCTTAAAATGATGCCTACCCTGGGGAAACAGCACCTGACGCCCCCAGGAAACAAAGGGCGCCCCCTCTCCAGCCCCACGCTGTGGAACTGCAGGATCGATTACTGATGGGAAGCATAGCAAGCTTTTCAACTCTAAGCTGAAATATTCATTTACAAATCTTTCCATCATAATGACCTAGAGATGAGACTTAAAGAAGTTGAGATAATGCCATCCATCAGAAGGGTCATGCCGCCCTCATGAGTCTCTTGACAGGCACGAATTTATATAATAATCAGAAAGCATTTCCGGCATTAAGGGGCCCGGCAGGCCGGCCAAGGACGGCGAGACCCTGGTTCACATGGCGTCACCGCTCCATCGCCTGTCACTTTTCACCAGCGTCTCCAACTTTACCAGGAACACAGCAGGCTTTGGGAGCAAGGTTGTGAAATTTGTAAGAACATTTTTCCAGGTTGCTTTTGGGAGGGACATTGTAAATGAATCACATGACTTGGAGGATAATTACAGCTGACCCATGAACAGCTCGGGCGATGACCACATATTTTGCATGTTACATATTTGTCATTCATATTATATTCTGTATACTTACAATTAAGCTGGAGAATAAATGCTTTTAAAATCATGAGGAAAATAAAAATACGTTTATGGCTCATATATGTACTTATTGAAAAAAATGCCTATATGTGGACCCACGGGTCAAATCTGTGTTGTTCGAGGGTCAGTGGTCTTCCCTCCAGTCATTTTTTCACTTTTTAAAATTGTGATAAAACATAAATAAAAATGTACCATTTAACACATTTTAAGCCTGCAAATCATTGGCATTAAATATATTCCCAATGTTGACAGGATCTATTGTATAGGGAACTATACTTAACACTTTTTACTAACCTATAAGGGAAAAGACTGAAAATAGGTATGTATATAGAGAGGTATAACTGAATTACTCTCTTGTACATGTGAAACTAATTCGGTATTGTAAATCAGTTATACTTCAACTGAAACAATAGACTTCAGTGCAATGAATGAATAAATGATATCTGTACCTATGGTGGTGGTGGTGATTAGGGCTCAGTCGTGTCCGACTCTTCACAACCCCGTGGACTCTGTCCCACCAGGCTCCTCTGTCCATGGAAACTTCCAGGCAAGAACACTAGAGTGGGTTGCCATTTCCTTCTCCAGGGGATCTTCCCGACCTAGGGATTGGACTGCAGGCTGGTTCTTTCCTGACTGAGCCCCCAGGGAAGCCTCAATATATACCTATATATGTTTACCATATCCTGCAACCGTCTCCACTATCCATTTCCAAAAACATTTCATCCTCCCAAACAGAAACTGTGTCTCCATCAAACTCCCTCTGCCCTGCACCCCACCATGGAGCCCTGGGAACCTCTGTTTCACGCTCTGTGTCTATGAATTTGCCTAGTCTAGGGACCTCCTCCAAGCGGAATCACATACGCTTCGTCCTTTCGCATCTGGCTTATTTCACTGAGCATACCGTCCTCATCGTTCATCCATGTTATAGCCTGTGTCAGAATTTCCTTCCTTTTGAAGCCTCTGTTGTATGGAGACTGCAGCCTCTTCATACGTTATCCACCTGTGGATATCTGGGTTGCTGTGAACGAGGACACAAGCGTGCACATTCAGTCAGCCTGACAACGCAGTGCTGGGCTGAAGGCAGAGGTCCCACCCTTGCAAGGGCTCAGCTCCGCAGGGCTGAGGTGAAAAACCACATGAATGTAGGGATTTGGCTGCAGATTTCAAGAATATAAAATAGTCCATGCTCTTGGATCAATTATTTCCTGGATTAGAATTCATGCAGAGTCAGGACATACCCAGAGAGGTGGCTGATGGTTTTATCTCAAGTGGGGGCACTAGAGACATTAGTTAATAGACAAAATTAAAAAAAAATTTTTTTATCCGTACAACTGAGTTGGGATATGAGTTAAATTTGTTCTTCGTGGCATCTATGATTGTACATATGTGTATGATTTTGATCATATATAGACTTTTTATAATTCACCTGTGTAAACCATTGGATCATAAAGAAGGCTGAATGCTGAAGAATTGAAGCTTTAGAACTGTGGTGCTGGAGAAGACTCTAGAGAGTCCCTTGGACAGCAAGGAGATCAAACTGGTCCATCCTAAAGGAAATCAACTCGAATATTCACTGGAAGGACTGAGGCTGAAGCTGACGTTCCAATACTTTGGCCACCAGATACGAAGAGCTGACTCATTGGAAAAGACCCTAACACTGGGAAGGATTGAGGGCAGGAAGAGAAAGGGATGGTGGAGGACCAGATGACTGGATGGCATCACTGACTCAATGGACATGAGTAGAACAAACTCCGGGAGATAGTGGAGAACAGGAAAGCCTGGTGTGCTGCAGTCCCTGGGGTCGCAAGGAGTCAGACATATCTTAGCGGCTGAACAACAACAAGAACCGTCTATGAAAGGCATGAGCCAAGAGTGACAGCTGGACTCACATCCTAGGTAGAGTCACCTGCACGGGCCGAGGTGGGGGTGGGGCTGAGGCTCACCTGTGTACCTCCCCTCCATCCTGGGTCTGCCCCTGGCTCACCAGGCCCTGCAGGTAAGTCAACATGACCTCCGAGAGGTGGAGCTTCAGCACCCCTCAGTCCACCCGGAGCCGCAGTTCCGGAGTAGCCCCTCCAGGAAGGGCGTCCTTGACCAGGCTGGCTGAGAGGCCTGCCCCACCCCCCAGCCTGGGTGCACTGTCAACTGAAAAGTTTCGCCAAAAACCTGCAAACCGGCAGCACGCTTTTGCAGTTGGATGAGCCGTTTCCCACGTGTCCTCTGGGACTAGGAAAGCAGCTCTCTGCCCTTGAACGCGGCTCCCCGCCCACCACCCTCGAGCTTTGCTGAGTCCCTCCCAGGGCGCGGTCTGCCCCCTGGCTCCAGCCCCGCCACCATCGGCCCAGCATCTGCCTCCACAGCCCCACGGACCCGGGGACTCCTCAGGGCCGGCAAGGGCTTAGATTCCGAAAGAAAATGTCAGCTGAAAGTCCCTCTAATGCCCCTCACGTGTCCCATAGGAGGTTGGAAGAAGGGAAATCAAACCAAAAAGTAGCTAAAGGGGCACATCAGACACATCACAAGAAAGGTCGCCTCTAACCGGACCCCTGTCCACGCCCCACTCCCGTCCCCGCAGCCCATGCGCCCGGCTCCCAGCCCAGTCTTCCTACCCCCTGCCTGTCCCCGCCTCCGTCCCCCACTCCAGCCCCCGTCTCGGTCTGCACCCCGCCAGTCACCCCACGCAGCTCCCACCCCCTGGCCTCCTTGGAGATGACGAGTCTCCCTCTGCACTGGTTGTCATTCATTCCGCCTTTAAGAACTTTCCTTTCTGGACGTTCTGTTCTTGGTGAAAATGCACCTTTATTACCGTTTCTTAGGAGAGGGAACATTTTAAGATAATTTCAAAACATCTTGGCTAAGAGGCGATCATGAAAACAGTCATTTTCACAGCTAAACTATTTCCAAAAAAGAAACTAAATGCTCTTTTCTTTCCTTCTTTGTCTCAGGAGACTTCAAGTAAAGACAACGATCTGGAGGTTCTTCGGGACCGTCTTAGTCATAAAAGCTAATCACCATTCTTAAGTGGTGTCCTGTCGTTGATCAAAGTGAAACAGCAACCTAGGCACAAATATCCCCAATTACATCAAACTGGTCAATCCTAAAGGAAGTCAGCCCTGAGTATGCAATTGGAAAGACTGATGCTGAAGCTCCAATACTTTGGCCACCTGATTTGAAAAATCAACTTATTGGGAAACATTGAGGGCAGGAGGAGAAGGGGGCGACAGAGGTCCAGTTGGTTGGATGGCATCACCAACTCAATGGACATGAGTCTGGGCAAACTCTGGGAGATGGTGAAGGACAGGGGAGCCTGGTGCGCTGCTGTCCCCGGGGTCGCAGAGTCAGACACGACCCAGCAACTGAACAATGCTAACCTCATCATGTCTGGACAATAATGAATGTAAGGACAGCCTCTTCCCGGGCATGTGAGGGAACCCTTCCCTGAGAAGCGGCCGCTCCTTGAGCCCTGGTCCCTGCGTGACCACTTGGTGCCAGCGTGGGGGAGGGGGGAACACAAGGGCGTGACTCAGAGCCGGGCACGGTGGCCAAACACCAGCTGCCGGGTGACGCGGTAAAGGGTGGCTCCTCCCTGTCCTTGTCCTCCTCTGAGCATCTTCACTGAGGACATGTTACCTTTACAATGACCGGCTCCAGCTGCAGTTATCTGAATAGACTGACCTGTTTCAGGGGAGTAACCTGACTTTCTAACAACTGGCAAGGTGACCCTTACAACAGGGTAAATAGCAAAGCAGTGAAATCACAAAAAAGTTTTCCGAAGAAAATATGGACGGATTCGTTTACAAGCTTGGAGGAGGAGAGGTCTTTCTGATGGATGCACCATAAAATGAAAGACTGATCAATTCTACCACGTTGGAGAAAAGCAGAGCAAAGCAAACAAGCAAACCTCTGTCAGTTAAACCCCAAAGTATCCGCCTGTCATAATACAGGCCAGAGGCTTATCATCCCAACACAAGGAGAATCCTCGAGGAAGAAACATGAGCCTGACGATAGTGGAGAGATGCAGGCAAAGGGCAGCGCACAGGGGGAGAAACGCCGTTAGAGCAGGAAAACACGCCTCCACTCCTGCTAAAGAAACTCACGTCAAAACTGCCCTGAGTGGACATTTCTCAGCTGTCGATTGGCCAGAACCTGGCAGCCGGCTCACGCTGTTGTACAGGACTGGAGAGGGATGGAATAGACTTTATACTGTAAGGCAAGACAGGAAAACATTGGAACAAAATTCTGTGTGCGTGTTTGGGCCTCCACTCCGTCCCTTAGTGCCGTGGGCATCCCATTAGCCAGAGCTCCTGAAAGATGGTGGTCCTGCCCCCTCATAAGGATCAGCTTTTTTCTTGCTTCTGAAGCTGGCAGTGTGACTTCTTAAAGGCACCGTGTCCTTTTCCAGCTCCGAGGCAGGGGGTCGGGGTGACTTGTGGCTGCTCCCTGTCTATGTGGACTTGCGTCCCTGGTGAACTTCACGTACAGTATCTGTGTGTCATCTTGATGTACGATCTTTGGTCTAGAAAAGGTGTGTCACTGGGCCTTCGACTTCTGAGAATCTGCTTCCTGAGTTGTAATCCTCAGTTTGGCTCAAGTAAAATCCCCTTTTGTATTTCTTACCTTGATAGTTCATTGGAGTTTTGTTGACAAAGAGCAGGCGAAACTGTACAACCCTGGGAAGGCAGTTTAGCAAAACCTCTCCAAAGGCCAGAGCTGGCACCTGCCCGCCTGCACTCAGGATCCAGCCAAAAACACTGACCCAGGAATGCACAGTGTACGCTCCGTGGGTCCCCGGTGCAGACAGACAGGATCCACTGTGGCTCAGAGGACAGAGGGTCGGGCGGCTCTGCCCGCACGGACTCCAGGGCCTCCTTAGGGTGGTGCCCACTGTCTTTCTTTTCCTTTTGCTCCCAGGAACACGCTCTTCTCTCATTGCAGGTGCATTGAAGACCACTCCCCACCCCCGTTCCTTGTAGGCTGCACCCATGGCGTCTGGGCAGAGACACGTTGATGAGTGGGAAAGAGCGACGTCTCAGTGAGTGTCTGTCATAGTCATTTTAATTTTTCATGCAGTGCAGGAGACCTGGGTTGATCCCTAGATTGGGATCAACGAAATGGCAGCCCACTGGAGGACGAAATGGCAGCCCACTCCAGTATTTTTGCCTGGAGAATCCCATGGACACAGGAGCCTGGTGGGTTATAGTCCATGGATTTGCAAAAAATTGGACATGACCGAGTAACTAATACACACGTCCGTCCAAATTGTTGTGGTTTTTTAAATAAAAAAGAGAAAGATTTGGCCCATTAGTACCTGAACATCTCCTATCCTTTCTTTAACTTAAAAGTTTTCATTGAAATGTGGTTGGTTTACAGTGCTGTGTTAGTACCGGTGCCTGGCAACGTGATTCAGTTATACACATATTAATATAACACTTATAGATTCTTTTCTAGACTCTTTTCTGTTTTAGGGTATTACATGATAATGAGTGTAGTTCCTTGTGCTATACATACGTTAGTTGGCTATCTGTCTTATATATAGTGGTATGTGTGTGTGTTAATCCCAACCTCCTAATTTATCCCTCTCCCACTTTTCCCTTTTGGAAACCACAGGTTTGTTTTTTACATCTGTGAGGCTATTTCTGTTTTATAAATAAGTTCATTTGTACCATATTTTTTTTTAGATTCCATATAGAAGCAACATTATGTGATACCTGTCTTTCTCTGACTTTCTTGACTCAGTATGATATTCTCCAGACCCATCTATGTTGCTGCAAGTGGCATTATTTCATTCTTTTTACGGCTGAGTTCAGTTCAGTTCAGTCGCTCAGTCGTGTCTGACTCTTTGCAACCCCAGGGACTGCAGCACGCCAGGCCTCCCTGTCCATCACCAGCTCCCAGAGTTCACTCAAACTCATGTCCATCGCGTTGGTGATGCCATCCAGCCATCTCATCCTCTGTCGCCCCCTTCTCCTCCTGCCCCCAATGACTAAGTAATATTCCGTTGTATATTTGTACCACGTCTTCTTTACCCATTCACCCATCAGTGAACATCCAGGTCGTTTCCATGTCTTGGGTATTGCGAATAACACTGCTGAACCCTGGGCTGCCTGTGACTTTTTGGCTCACGGTTTTCTCGGGATATGTGCCCAGGAGTGGGCTTGCTGGGTCACATGGTAGCTCTCTTTTTAGTTTTTAAGGAATCTCTGTACTGTTCTCCACAGTGGCTGTACCAGTTTACGTTCCCATCCACAGTGTACGAGGGTTCCCTTTCCTCCACATCTCCTCCACCATTTGTTGCTTGTAAACTTATCGACGCTGACCGTGCTGACCAGTGCGGGGCGTGCCTAGTCGTTTCGATTTGCATTTCTGAATAATCAGTGATGCTGATTGTCTTTTCTTCTGCTTACTGGCCATCAAAGTTCCCTATTCTGTTTCTGTTTTCATTACTGAGAATTAAAACTAGAGGGAGGAAAAAACACCAAATGCCAAAAAAGAATTTTATTTTCTAAATGCACACAGAATAATCAGTGGCTGGAGGGGAAGGGCAAGAAGATGCCTTTAGTCAACTTGAAAATAGATCGTCAGGGGGCTCCCCTGGTGGTCCAGAGGTTGAGACTCTGAGCTCCCAGTGTCAGGGGCCTGGGTTCGACCCCTGGTTAGGGAACTACGTCCCAGGTGCTGCAACAGAGGATCTCGAGTGCTGCAACTAAGACTTGGCATGGTGAAATAAATAAAAATAAATATTTAAAAAATTGTCACTTCTCATGACCTGAGTCCAGCAAGAAAATATATTGGTGAGATAATCTTTTTTCAGAATAAGGAAAAAGGTACCCCTGGAAAGGGTTTGCTCCGTGTGTGGACCAGATGTTTGGAGCTGGGGCAGCTGGAGGGATGAACAGACGTGTGAGTGTCAGACACAGGGGAGCCCCCAGTGGGGTGAAAGTCGTCAGTCGTATCTGACGCTGTGTGACCCCCATGCACTGTAACCTGCCAGGCTCCTCTGTCCATGGGAGTCTCCAGGCAAGAATACTGGAGTGGGCCGCTGTGCCCTCCTCCAGGGGGGTCTTCCTGACCCAGGGATCGAACCTAGGTCTCCTGCATTGCAGGCAGGTTCGTTCCCATCTGAGCCACCCGGGAAGTCAGCACCACATAAAACACTTAAACTTGTTTACCTGGATGATAAAGAAGCTGCTGAGTTTTCCTGGCTGCAGAGTTACAGTCAGATCTGTGTTTGGGGAAGTTCCCCGTGGCTGCCACGGACCAGGAGGAGCAGGAGAAACTGGGTCTGGACCATTAGAAACAGCCGCAGATCCCCCTACTTTGCCCTCGGAGATGTGGGGACTGTTTCCCCACCAGGAAACCTCTGACTCTGCCGAACCTCTGACTCTCTGACCAAGAGTAGAATATGGCAGAAGGGCCGCTGTGCCTCTTCCCTCTGGGAACTCAGCCTCTGTACTCTATACAAGCGGCCACACCCTCTGAGGGTGCTCCGAGCCAGCAGTGACCTGCCAGCCCACCCTGGGGAAGGCTGCTGCCTGTCTTGCAAAACTGCAAGGAACACTGCTGTTTGAGCATCTCAGTTTGGGGGCAGTTGGTTGCGCGCATGTTCAGCCACTCAGTCATGTCCGACTCTTTGCAACTCCGTGAACTGGAGCTCACCGGTGGCTACCTGGACAGCTACGTGTCCTGAAGCTCATGGACAGGCTCCTCTGACCATGGAATTTTTCCAGGCAAGAATACTGGCGTGGGTTGCCATTTCCTTCCTCGGGGAGCTTCTCAACCCAGGGACCGAACCTCTGTGTCCTGCGTTGGCCGGCAAGTTCTTCCCGCTGAGCCACTAGGGAAGCCCTTGGTCATTTGTTACGTGGCAACAAATACCTACAGCCTGGGACATGGAGACTCTGGGAAGGAGGATTGGCTGGACTCGGCGGATAAGCACCTGATGGGTGGAGCTGGGGCCAGCACAGCGGCCACCCGGAGAAGCCCCGGACAGGTCTGATCACGGTTCCCAGTGTCGCTTCCTGCCGAAGTCCCAACAGCCCTGTCCCCACCTCACCCCGCGGCGAGCAGCCCGCAGGCTCCCTGGTGATGTGCGTGGCCGGGCTGGGGGCCCAGCTGTTGGGCCAGGGGCTGCCGCCTGGACAGCTTGCAGGACAGCTGTGCTCCCGGAAAACGAGGGCCCTGGCGACGGTAATTGGCAGTGTCCTTCCTTTGGGAAGTCAGCCTGACTCTTGAAATATAATAAACAGAGTTTGAGAATTTGATTTTTTTCCCCCAGGGTCGTGATTTATTCTGCTGTCAACGCATTCCGGGGGGAAGAAAGCTCTTGCCACAGGATCTGTCAACCTGATTTCCTCCTAACTGGCGCTCACATCCACGTCCCTACCAGATCCCTGTCGTCTTTTAACAAAACATGGAGCCCACACAGGTCTCTCCATTTTTCCCTCCGAGCAGTGCTTGACCCCAGATACTTATCTGTGGAAAAGAGGAAAGTGTCATCCTTGCTCAGCTGAGGTTCCGGAGGACGGGGTCCCCGAGTCCCGCCCTGCTCTGACCCCTGTGCTTAGCTGCTCAGTGGTGTCCCACTCTTGCAGCCCTGCAGACTGCAGCCCGCCAGGCTCCTCTGTCCATGGATTCTCCAGGCAGGAAGACTGGAGGGGGATCTTCCCGACCCAGGGATCAAACCCTCATCTCTCCTGTCTCCTGTACTGGCAGGTGGGGTGTTTACCACAAGCGCCCCTGGGAACTCCAGCTTTTTAGTACAATACATCCCAAATATTTTGCGGACATTCTTACAATCAAAATTTGTTGTTTATCTGAAATTTAAGTTTAACTGTGCCTCCTGTGTCCGTTTGGGATGAAGTGGAGCTGACTACCAAAGCAAGAGGGACCCAGAGAAAGGCGAGCGAGAAGGGGACAGCCCAGGGGAGGGCTGATGGGAAATGCAAGGAAGACCCTCCAGGGAGCATGAACTTGGACGGCGTCCCGGCCAGCTACACCTGGCTGGAAAAAAGAGGGAGAGGAAGAAGCCGGCAAAGAAACAGTGGGACCTGGGTGACCATCAGCCCTGGCTTGCCCAGGGCTTCCTGGAAACCCCACAGTCCCAGGAAAATGAGACGGTTGGTCACCCCAAAGGGGAAGGACGTTCTAGACCAAAGAAAGCAAGTACAAAATTATGGGGGTGAGTTTGCCTCCCAGAAACATGTTGAATCCACCCATTCTCCCCGCACTGCCCACCGCCACCCTACAGGGCCAGGAGCAAAATGTAAGGTGGGCCCAAACTCGACAGTCAAGATAAAGCCTTCAGGGCAACATCTAACTTAAAAATAAAATAAATGTGAGACTTCCCTGGCCGTCTTCCCTGGTTAAGACTTCACCTTCCAGTGCTGGGGAGAGGGTTTGACACCTGGTCGGGGGAGCCAAGATCCCACATACCTGGGTCAGAAGCATAAAACAGAAAATAGAAACCATATTGTAACAAATTCAATAAAGGCTTTAAAAATGGTCCATATCAAAACATCTTTCTAAAAGATCCAAATAAATGTAACATATCCTTGATGAGCAAAATATTAAAAACGTAAATAAAATATTCCTTAAAATATTCAGTATAGAATTCCTATCTGGGGACTTCCCTGGTGCTTCCGCGGTTAAGAATCTACCTTCCAATGCGGGGAATGTGGGTCTGACCCCTGGTCGGGAAACCGAGACCCCACGTACTTCGGAGCAGCTAAGCCCGTGGGCCAAAATTAAGACCTGAGGCAGCCAAGTAAGCGCACATATGTGTATATTTTAAAAGTAGTAACTACTTAAAAAAAAGAACTCCTGTCTGACCCAGCAAGCCACCCCCGAGGTATATGCCAAAAAGAACTGACGTAGTTATTGGAATGAAGGGGCTTCCTGGGTGGCACGGGCAGTGCAGGAGAGATAGAGACTTGGGTTCAGGCCCTGGTGGGGAAGATGCCCTGGAGGAGGGCACGGCATCCCACTCCAGGACTCTTGCCTGGAGAGTCCCATGGACAGAGGAGCCTGGCGGGCTACAGTCCACGGGGTCTCAAAGAGTCGGACACGACAGAAGAGACTTGGCATGCACGCGCTTGAATGAAAGCCTGGCCACGAATGTTCGTGGCAGTACCATTCACAGCAGTCAGGGGTAGAAGCAACTCAGGTGTCCTTCAGCTGATGACTCAGTGAAAACGTGGTCCATCCTCCCGAGCGTGCTCCAGAACCGTCAGATGTCTCATTTGTGTGTTTGTGCTAAGTCACTTCAGTTGTGTCCAGCTCTTTGTGATCATGTGGACTGTAGCCCTCTCCTACAGTCCATGGGACTCCTCTGTCAACGGGATTCTCCAGGCAAGAATCCTGGAGTGGGTTGCCGTTCCATCTCCAGGGGAACCTCCTTGACCCAGGATAGAACCTGCATCTCTTGTGTTTCTTGCCTTGGCAGGTGGGTTCTCCACCGCTAGCGCCACCTGGGAAGACGTGACGCTGCTGCTGTTTAAGCTGCCTTGTTGGTGGTTTCCGCAGCCCTGGCACACTCCTGCAGGCCCCCTTGTCAGACTGGCAGAATCTGACCGTGTGGTAAGACCAGCCAGGGGTTGGAGCAGAGGGCAGAGGGTGTCAGGGGACTGTGAATGGGCGCAGCCTTGCAGAAGGTCACTGGGCGCGTCTAACAGAAGTTGAGATGCCCATGTTCGGTGCCCCTGTCCCCAGGACTAAGGCTCCATCCCTTGATCCTGGAGGACTTTGCACAAGGACCCCAGGATGTAGTGGCCTGGAAAGGGGAGCTGGGCGACGCACAGTATAAGGAACGTGGTGGTCCTTGACTGGAAAGCCATCCCGGATGTAAAACGGAGGAACAAGCAGAGCAGAATTCCACTTTGCTTTCTTTGATTTTTTCAATGTTTTATCTTATATTGGAGCCCAGTTGCTTAACAATGCTGTGATAGTTTCAGGTGGACCTCGCAGTGATTCAGGCACACAGATACATGCATCTATTCTTTAAATTCTTTTCCTCTTTAGGTTGCTACGTAACACGGAGCAACAACGCCACCAACATAATTTTGAGCGGTTTCCTGTGCTATGCCGTAGGTCCTTGTTGGTAAGCCACTTCATTTTTAAATTTTTTGGTTATCTATTTTAAACAGAATGGTGTGTACATGTCGATCCCACACTGCCTAGCTATCCTTTCCCCGTCCTTCCCTGCACTGGTAAGCCTAGGTTCCTTCTCTAGGTCTGTGAACCTGTTTCTGTTTTGGAACTAATATCATCTGCAGCATTTCTTTTTAGATCTTGCGTGTAAGCGACATCATAGACTGTTTTTCTCTGTCGGACCCACTTCACTCAGTCGGACAACTCTAGGCCCCTCTTTTCCTTTCCTTTTTAAAGTGCACAGATCAGTGCAGTGAAAACACAAACGCGCCTAGAACACACGCGGTCTGCAGAGGTTTCTTCTGGAGGCGTGGGTGGCAGAACTCGTGTTTCTTATTGTTCAGACTTTAAAAGGTGATACGATTGTGGGTGATTTTTGATTGTGTGCCCCCCAGGGGGCTAAGGCCAGCCTGCCTTGACTCCAGACCGTTCTCGGTAGCCAGGCAGCTCCGTCCGGTGTTCCAGCTGGCTGGCCAGTGTCCCAGCCCAGGTGGGCCTTGAACCTGGTGCTGGCTCTTGTCCTGGCCTCTGTGTGTGTTTACTTAGTTGGCTCTGAACTTGGAGCGAAGGTGGGGCCACGGTCCAGCTCTGACCCAGCTGGGCTCTGGGATGCTGTGGGGTGGGCTATGCCTCTAGCACCCCCCCCAGACCACCAGGGCCAGGGGTCCTTCCGCAGGGACTGCCCATGAAGGCCGATGAGAGGATGAAGCTGCGGAGGACTGGGCGGCCCGGTGAAGCAGATCACAGTGGCCAGTACCCCTGAGTGACTGACCCCGCTCCCGGCCGCCCCTGGGCCGGACGCTGTCACCCTCTGGCAGGACACGAAGCAACTCTGAGGGCGCCTGGGCAGCATGGGAGAGGGGCCCTGCCAGGCGGCTCCATTTCCACAGAGTTTAAGACTGGGGAAGTCACTGCCGCTGGAAGCCTGCAGGGGCCACCCTGGGGGGGTGGGGGGCGGGGGG
>SJYC01077657.1:0-36176 GCA_006408675.1 Madoqua kirkii | reverse complement strand
AGTGGGCACGGGGGAGTGGGCAGGGGCGGAGCTGGAATGGGCAGAGGAGACTTCCTGGCACAGAGCCCCGGGGTAGTGGGGAGCGGGCCACGGGTGGGGAGAGAAGACGCTGAGGGCGGGCTTACGGAAGAGGAATCGCGCACACCGGAAGGAAGGGTAGGTGGCAGGCAAGGATGGCTCAGACCGCAGAGCCCAGGACTTGTCCCATGACCCAAGCTGGACCACCCTGGAAACATCAAGCCCCCTCTCCACTCACCCGGACCTGAGCTTGCCCAGGAGCATTGAGCCCTGGGGGTGATGGAGTCGGGGGTGCCGCTGGTGGGGTTGTGGGCCTCATGAGAGGTCCTGGTGCCCTCCCCCCCCAGACGCTGCCTGAGGGTGGTGGCTGATCAAGAGCTGATGAGGACGCCTTGAAACGCCCCTGTCTCTTCCCCTGGTGACCCCAGCTTTGTACCACCCCCAGCTCCCAGCTTTTGGAGAGGTACCAGCAACTCTGTAGGGCGGATCTGAGACCTGGGTGTGGACGCTGTGGGCCACTCCACACTGGGAGGACCGGCTACACTCAGTGGTAAATGTACTTGAGATAGATCCACCCTACTGTAAGCATACCCGCCTCGAGCCAGAAGAACCTTCCCTCCCACCTGAACCCCAACTAAATGCAACCCCAGTCCCACCACCCCCGAGAGCCCAGCAATGCCCTCGGCTTCCCTGGCACCACTTTCCAGGGGCCGTCGCGGTGCAGGGGAGACGGGAAGGCGGGGGTCTGGGCTGACTGTGCTTGTGTGCGTGTTAGTCGCGCCGTCTTGCCCCACTCTTTGCACCCCATGGGCTGTGGCCCACCAGGCTCCTCTGTCCACGGGAGTCTCCAAGTAAGAAGACTGGAGTGGGTTGCCATGCCCTCCTCCAGGGGATCTTCCCGACCCAGGGATCGAACCCAGGTCTCCTGCATTGCAGGCAGGTTCTTTATTATCTAAGCCACCAGGAAAACTGTGCTTATAGCTTATTTCAATCTTACAAAAACATGCAACCTTGAGAACAGTTGTCTGGGGCCCTGCCTGAGGCTGAGCCTGCTGATCACTAGGACCAGCATCCCATATTCCTGCCGCTGGTTCAGAACCCCAATTTCAGTGGGCCACCAGCACTGCATATAATTACAGACCCCATTCTGCAGCCTCCACTGAAGCTGACGTGACTCTGGGAGGAGAGGTCCCCCAAGAATTGGTAAAGGGAAGAGGGGATCCTTTCACCCAAAGTTCCCAGACCTCTCACCCCTCTTCTCCGCTGTTCCCTTCTTCGCAGCCAACACCCCACTAAAACCACTGATCGTTCCCGTGGACAAAGTAAACAAATCGTCACACATACCATGAGTCCTTTAATGGAGACTTATGAGGAGCTGAATACATGCACTCAAAAGGCCATTCGAAGAGTTGTAATAACCTTCACTTCAGCCAGATCCTTAGCAAGCTGTTATCTTTAGGGAGCAACTGTTTTTTTTTGTTTTTTTTTTTCATGATGTCTGTGCCACTGTGGGAGGTTGAGTAAGACTGGGACCCACAGAGGGACAGGGTCAAGGGCACAACCCTTGCCAGGTCAAATGAAAGTCGAGGTTAGATGGTCAAGCTGTTTCCTCGTTTCTTTAATAGGAATGAGACCGGTGAGGACTTCCCTGGTGGCTCCGGTGATAAAGAATCTGCCTACAGTGGAAGGGACCCGGGCTCAGTCCCTGGGTTGGGAAGGTCCCTTTGAGAAGGGAATGACTATCCGCTTCACTGTTCTTGCCTGGAGAATCCCATGGTCACACACACACACACACACACACACACACACACACACACACACGAGACCATCACAGGACCAGCAGGCGGTGCCTCTTTGTCATCTCTTTTCATTCAGTCGCTCAGTTGTGTCTGACTCTTTGCGACCCCATGGCCTGCAGCACACAGGGCTTCCCTGTCCTTCACCATCTCCCAGAGTTTTCTCAAACTCATGTCCATTGAGTCGGTGCTGCCATCCAACCATCTCATCCTCTGTCTCCTTCTCCTCCTGCCTTCAGCTTTCCCAGCATCAGGGTCTTTCCCAGTGAGTTGGCTCTTCGCATCAGCTGGCTAAAGTATCTTCTCTTGTAAGCCTCCTCTCTGTGCCCCGCTTGCCAACATTAGCTCCTCACCATCACTGAAGATGTATATCCCTTCATTCACTTGTTTTTATTAATTCATTCATTAAACATTGAAACACCATGTTAGTAAAGTCATTCCAACTACCTATAACGTTAACAGAAATCCTCCAAACAACATTTCAGTTCAGTTCAGTCGCTCAGTCATGTCCGACTCTTTGCAACCCCAAGAATCGCAGCACACCAGGCCTCCCTGTCCATCACCATCTCTCGGAGTGCACTCAGACTCACGTCCATCGAGTCCATGATGCCATCCAGCCATCTCATCCTCGGGCGTCCCCTTCTCCTCCTGCCCCCAATCCCTGCCAGCATCAGAGTCTTTTTCAATGAGTCAACTCTTCGCATGAGGTGGCCAAAGTACTGGAGTTTCAGCTTTAGCATCATTCCTTCCAATGAACACTCAGGACTGATCTCCTTTAGAATGGACTGGTTGGATCTCCTTGCAGTCCAAGGGACTCTCAAGAGTCTTCTCCAACACCACAGTTCAAAAGCATCAATTCTTTGGTGCTCAGCCTTCTTCACAGTCCAACTCTCACATCCATACATGACCACAGGAAAAACCATAGCCTTGACTAGACGGACTTTAGTCGGCAAAGTAATATCTCTGCTTTTGATTATGCTATCTAGGTTGGTCATAACTTTGCTTCCAAGGAGTAAGCGTCTTTTATTTCATGGCTGCAGTCACCATCTGCAGTGATTTTGGAGCCCCCCAAAATAAAGTCTGACACTATTTCCACTGTTTCCCCATCTATTTCCCATGAAGTGATGGGACCAGATGCCATGATCTTCGTTTTCTGAATGTTGAGCTTTAAGTCTACTTTTTCACTCTCCTTGTTCACTTTCATCGGGAGGCTTTTTAGCTCCTCTTCACTTTCTGCCATAAGGGTGGTGTCATCTGCATATCTGAGGTGACTGATATTTCTCCCGGGAATCTTGATTCCAGCTTGTGTTTCATCCAGCCCAGCGTTTCTCATGATGTACTCTGCATAGAAGTTAAATAAACAGGGTGACAATATACAGCCTTGACGGACTCCTTTTACTATTTGGAACCAGTCTGTTGTTCAGAAGCACAAGCTGGAATCAAGAATGCCGGGAGAAATATCAATAACCTCAGATATGCAGATGACACCACCCTTATGGCAGAAAGTGAAGAGGAGCTAAAAAGCCTCTTGAGGAAAGTGAAAGAGGAAAGGGAAAAAGTTGGCTTAAAGCTCAACATTCAGAAAACGAAGATCATGGCATCTGGTCCCATCACTTCATGGGAAATAGATGGGGAAACAGTGTCAGACTTTATTTTGAGGGGCTCCAAAATCACTGCAGATGGTGACTGTAGCCATGAAGTTAAGACATTTACTCCTTGGAAGCAAAGTTATGACCAACCTAGACAGCATATTCAAAAGCAGAGACATTACTTTGCCAACAAAGGCCTGTCTAGTCAAGGCTATGGTTTTTCCAGGGGTCATGTATGGATGTGACTGTGAAGAAAGCTGAGTGCTGAAGAATTGATGCTTCTGAACTGTGGTGTTGGAGAAGACTCTTGAGAGTCCCTTGGACTACAAGGAGAGCCAACCAGTCCATTCTAAAGGAAATCAGTCCTGAGTGTTCATTGGAAGGATTGATGCTAAAGCTGAAACTCCAATACTTTGGCCACCTCATGCAAAGAGTTGACTCATTGGAAAAGACCCTGGTGCTGGGAGGGATTTGGAGCAGGACGAGAAGAGGACGACAGAGGATGAGATGGCTGGATGGCATCACCGACTCAATGGACCTGAGTTTGAGTGAACTCTTGGAGTTGGTGATGGACAGGGAGGCCTGGTGTGTTGCAATTCATGGGGACTTAAAGAGTCGGACACGACTGAGCGACTGAACTAACACCATCAGGCAGGACCCCAGGGGACCTCAGGGATGCCGGCCAGCACCCCGGGGTCTCCGTTCCACGGCGGAAGCCTCCTCTCTTGCGGGACAGCCCAGTAGAGTGACAGGACCAGGTCATGGTCACGGCTATGAGGGCCACGCTACTGGCCACCCAGACGATGCTGAGCCCCAGGCTGGTCCTGGGCCAGGAAGAAGGTGAGTCTGCCCTGCTCCAAACCTGGAAGAGTGGTTTCACCCGAGGGCTCGGCTCCGGGCCTGCAGGCAGCCACCCCGTCCTGATCACCTCCCGAAGGCCCCACCCTCCCCCAAATACCATCATGCTGGTGCGGGAGCGCCTGCTTTTTTGGACGCCTGACCTCGCCCTAGGCAGCCCTGAAGGGCAGTACCCCGCCCATGGGCTCAGTCAGTCTGTCAGTCGGCTCGGAGCCTCTCAGTGGGCTCGGTGCCTCCTGGAGCCACCGTTGGGGCCTGCGGGTGGGAGTAGGGCAGTGCGTGTCTAGCAGAGCTGGGACCCCGGGGCCCTGGCCGGCAGAGCAGCGGCCCCTCGCCTCCAGAGACAGCAGCGAGGCCCTGTCCCCCGCCCTCGCCCCTGAAGCAGAGAACAATACAGCTCAGGGCTCACTTTCATCAGCAGGCAGACAGCCCTGGCGGCGGTGCATAATGGCCTAATTTACGCCGAAATTACCCATAATGTGGGCCATTGAAGCTCATGGGCTGATGACTGCCTTTCCTGAACACAGGATAAAGATGGACTCTATACAGCAGCTGTTTCTGGGGTTATATTTTCGTGTTTTGCTTTCTTTTTAATGCATCCACAGCTGAGCGAAGAGCCCTAGAAACAGGGCTGGTGAACAGGCTGCCCAGCGGCCCGTGGGCAGCTCCTGGCCAGACCACGCGTGTCGCTGTCAGGGGCCTGCCGCCCCGCCGCCTGCCCCAGTCTCTCCATCTCGTTTGCATTTTTATCCCTTACTCGCCTTCCCTTTCATAACTCTCATATCTGAAAGCGTTAAAGGCAGATGGAGATGTATATCTGAATTGACTTGGGGAATCACCTAACGAGATTTGAGTTTCATTTGACGCTATTAAAAACACATTTCAAGGATATTGGCCAGAATTAAGAAGTCGAGCTGAGAATATTCTGGAGAATTGACCCTTCTGAGTGAAGGCCAGCTCACGGAAGTCATCAGCAGGAGACAAGCTCATCGCTGGCCCCCTGACGTGGTTTAGACACAGGAGGGCTCAGGGCGTTGAGGGCTCACAGGCTTGAGGGCCAGCTCAGCGTGGAGCAGGCCTCGCGTGGATCTGGTCCTGGACAGTGTCTTCCTCGTAAGGGCTAAAGGGAGAGCACCCCTCGGAGCCGCGACTGGACCTCCATCAAGGGCCGGCAGGGGTGTCCACAAAGGGCCGGAGGGTGACCGAGGCTTTGCGGGCCACCCGGTGTCACATGGCTCAGCCTGGAGCTGCAACGTGACAGCCACTGACGGCGTGTGCAGGCATGCCAGCGCAGCCTCGTCTCAATAAGACGCCACAGAACCAGGCAGAGAGCTGGCTCTGGCCCTCGGGCCGTAATTTGCTGACCTGATCGGAACCCCCGCTCAGCCACAAGGCCGAGCTTGCGCCGTCCACGCAGCTCGCTGCAGCGGTCAGCTCCATGGTGGCATATGTAACGTGAGCCTGTCTTTGCGGGGAGCGGGATTCAACCCCCCACACTGGGACAGGCCCCTGTGGCTTGCGGGCCCGTCTGCATGGTTAGCGTACTGACCAACAGCCACCCAACACAGCAGCGGCTCCTGGGGACACAGCTGCCGCCCTGGCCTGTCACGGAGGCGGGGTCAAGGCACGGGCGAGGGGTGATGGTGTTCCCCTGGGGGTGCGTGGAGAGTGCAGGGGAGCAGGGATGGGATTTGGGGCCAGAAGCCAGTCTGCGGGGCGCTGAGCCTCGGGGAGGCACGTCAGTTGGTGCCGGTGCCCAGTGAGACCCAGTTCCCTCCAGTCCGGCTGCACTAAGCCCGCAGGTACAGACCCACCGCCAGGCTCTGCTCTTTCGACGGGAGTTGGGTTCGTCAAGCTGCCTGCAGCTCCTGAGGCCAACCTGAGTCACAGCCATGAAAGCCCCTCGGTGACAAGGAGCTCAATGGAGCTGGAAAGTCTCGGCTTCCCCAAGACGAGCTCTGAGGCTTCTGAACGTCCCTCTCCACCACTGATGATGAGAAATAAATCCACATCAGCTGCCGGAAGGAGAGCTGTGCCCTCGGCCTCTTCTCTCCACAGAAAACAATCACATGGTCCTGACATGGACAGGAGAGGGGTGAGCACTTTCCAGAGCCCGGGCGACAAGTCCCGGGCTGAGCCAGCCTCGCTGAGCACCCTGGCTCTCCTGCTTTGTAATTTTGTGGTTTCCTTTCTCATGAAATGGAATTTACATACCCCGCTCTTCTCGCAGCTTTGTTACCTTCTCACTCTTGGAGGTCCCTGCAGATCCCACCACACCCCGGCCACTCTGCCAGAAGGACGAGGGGCTCCAACCCAACGGGTGTCAGGAAGTGGGCAGGGCCGTGGGAGCTGGACGGAGCGCACGGAGGCTGCCGGGAGGACAGGCCGAGTGCTCCTTCTGGTGGGCAGACTAGAACAGGTCCAGGACTGGCGAGTCCCCACAGCAGACTCCTGGGGTCCTGATGACCCCGAGGGGCGGGACTTGTCCTCCTGACACCTGCTCTGCCTGCAGGTGGCCCCTGCTCCCTGCGGGGTCAGGGGTGTGCCGCAGTGGCCTGAGCAGAAACTTTCAGGACCAACCACGTGAGAACATTCACAGCCCTCTCAATGCTCCGGCTACTGCTGTTCTTCCTCTTTCCCTTATTCTACAGATTTCTCCTGGGAGCCCCTCAATGTCATGCCCTGAGCAAGGGTGATGGATTCCCCGGGCACCCTTGGGACTCAACAAGCTGTGTGAAATGTTCTTCCCTGCTTGGGATCCTGATGTGATGGCTAGAGCTGTGCGGCTGTCTTAGGACCGTGAGGTCACAGCAAGAAGGATGGAAAGCCAACGTTCTGAGGGTGAGAGGGGTGGTTGAGGTGCCACAAGCCAGCCCTGATATGATCTCCTCCCCACTTCTCAGGAGGAGGAGTAATTCATGTCCCTGCTTTCAGTCATTGCCAGTCCAACGTTCTATTACTTGTAGCCAGAGGTGTCAGGACTGATTTGCAAGCAAAGCTTTTGAATCATTAGGATGCTTGTGTTACAGTGAGCTTACACGCTGATGGGAAAGATTAATGATTGGGAGAAGGAGGTGGGAGACCAGGGGAGGGGCTTTTGGTGGGGACGGTTGTCGCTCAGTTGCTCAGTCCTGTCCGACTCTTTGCCATCCCACGAACTGTAGCATACCAGGCTTCCCTGTCCTCCACTATCTCCCAGAGTTCACTCAAGTTCATGTCCACTGAGTTGGTGATGCTAACCATTTTCTTTTTTTTTCTGCCAGCCATCCTAGTAGATGTGAAACAGCCTCTCCTTCTCAGTTTTTATTTCCCTAATGCAGTGACTGGGGCTTCCCAGGTGGCTCAGTGGTAAAAGGATTCACCTGCCAACGCAGGAGAGGCAGGAGACGCAGGTTGACCTCTGGGTCGGGAAGATCCCTGGAGGAGGAAATGGCAACCCAGCCCAGTATTCGTGCCTGGAGAATCCCATGGACAGAGGAGCCTGGGGGGCCACACTCCATGGGATCGCAGAGAGTCGGACACGACTGAGCGACTGGGCACGGCACACAGTGCAGCGATCAGTGATGCTGGGCATCTTTTCGCAAGTCTACTGGCTACTCCTACATCTTCTTTGGAGAAATGTCTATCCAAGCCCTCTGCCCATTTTTAAATTGGTTTTCGGTTTTGTTGCGGTTAATTTACTCTTTTTGCAGTCAACTACTACTCCAGTGAATGGTTTGATCACTGTTATCCACTCATTTGGACAGTTGGGCTGTTTCCATGTTTCGTCTATCATAAATAATGCTTCTTTGACCACTCCGGTGCATGTGTTTTTGGGGCCCTGTGTGTTCACTGCCCCTGGGTCTACCCCTAGGGATGAACTGCCAGATCAGATGGTAACTCCACATTAGATCTTTTGAGGAGCTGCCAGACTGTTCTGAAGTGGCCACACCACTTCCATTCCCTGAATGACTTCATTAAGAGTAGAATTTCACAGACAGACAAAAGAAACACAGCGATTCTGGAACTGAAAAGAGCAGCGGGCCAGAGGGACAAACCCAGACCCGGACACGGCAGAACTGCAGAGCTCCGAGGGTGAGGGGGAAAGTCGAAACGCTTTCACGTCCCAGGTGGCTCAGAGCTAAAGAATCCACCTGCAATGCAGGAGGTACAAGAGATGAGGCTTGGATCCCTGGGTCAGGAAGACCCCCTGGAGAAGGAACTGGCAACCCACCGCAGTATTCTTGCCTGGAGAATCCCATGCATGAAGGAGCTGGACGGGCAACGTGGGGTTGCAAAGAGTTGGACGTGACTGAGCACGCACGCTCTTCTGAAAGCTTCCAGAGAGAAGACAGCAGCAGCTAGGAGACAAGACTGAGACTGACTTGAGTTTCCCGGCAGGGACACGGGGCCCAAGGAGGCAACAGCAGCACCTTCAGGCCCTGGAGGGAAGACAAACCTACAGGAGGAGGCCCGGGCCTCAGACGGACGCGGCGCGAGCCTCGCCCTTAACCAGACACGAGCACAGCCTGCTGAACACACGCTGATGAAGCGGTTCACATCCCCGTGAAAGGCGTCTCGACGAAAGTGAAAAGACAAACTAGTCTTGCAAGATGTTTGTGAAACGCGTAACTGTCGAAGAATCAGCACTAACTACATGGAGGTGTCCTGCGAATTCATGAGAAAAAAGTCAACTCAACAGAGTGGACGGAAGACACAGCAGGCTTCTCACAGAGCAGGTGTGGCCGGTGATACACCGTGGAGATTCACTCATGGCAGCTGATGGAACTCCGTCTGAAAAAGACACACACAAACGTTGCAGGGAAAAGGAAGGAGGGGGAATGAGTTTTCTCTCTTTCCCTTTCCTGAGAACAGAGAAGAGAAAGAGGGCAGTGAGCGGGCCTGAGCACGCCTGTCTTTACTTCCTGTGCTGGCTGTGCTAGGGCACTCAGTCGTGTCCGACTCTTTGAGACCCCATGGACGGTGGACCATCAGGCTCCTCTGTCCATGGGATTCTCCAGGCAAGGATACTGGAGTGGGTTGCCATACGCTCCTCCAGGGGATCTTCCCCACCCAGGGATTGAATCCAGGTCTCCTGCATTGCAGGTGGATTCTTTACTGAGCCACCAGGGAATCCTGAGAATACTGGAGTGGGCAGCCTACCCCTTCTCCAAGGGATCTTCCCAACCCAGGAATCAAACCAGGGTCTCACATTGCAGGCAGATTCTTTGCCAGCCGAGCTATCTCGAAAGCCGGGTTTTTCACTTTAACTGCCCCTAACTCTGTATATAAGTTTGCTCACCTGTCCCCTAACTCTGCAGGAGCCACACTTTACACCTAATTTTCCTTTGACTCTATGCTAAACACACCCTGTACCCTCACAACACCCTTCCCCTTGGAGTTATCAGAAAGGAGGCCACAGAGCCACCACAATGCCAGTCAGCTGCTGGGTTGCCGATACCAGTCTATGACTGTCTTTGAAACAATGCAAGAAATCGAGATCCTATCACCGTATTCCTCATCTTATATGAGCCCCTAGACTTCTCCCGGGGGCGGGGCACAGTCCTTGAGGGGTGAGCCTACTGCGTTCCCCTCTCTGCCGGCTGAGAATTAAAGCCACCTTTCTATTCCTCCGAACTCTGTCTCCGTATTTTTTATTCGGCTTCAGTGGGCAGAGGAAACCAGGATTTTGGCCAGCAGCACAAATGCGACTGCTGCTCGCGTGGGACAGGAGGCAGGTGGGCGCGGCCTCGGGCCCCGCTGGGTAGAATGTAAAAGGTTCTGCTCCCTTGGACGGAATCCTCTGGTCAACCTGGACGTCCAGGCCTCACAGCTCCGCTGCGGGGTCACCCAAGCGGGACCGCGGTCCTGTCTTCCCTGGGGACACAGCCTATAACGTCCTCGGAGGCGCCGTGTAGCGGCCAAACCAGGGAACAGCCCGACGCGACAGCAGGACGGAGGCTCTCAGTGACAAGCAGCTGGCCGGCAGACCCCACTTCCTGCAGGACGGGCGCAGGGCCTGGGGAGCCCTCAGGCCCGCCCAGAAGCCTCCTGGTGGGGGCCTCTGCAGGATGCTGCCCCTGGAGGGGCTGTGGTCAGGGCCGTGCCCTGCACCCCCTCTGACCTCACCCCTGTGAGCCGTCACCCAGGACCAGGCAGCTGTCCCCAACTGTGCTAGGGCACTCAGTCGTGTCCGACTCTTTGAGACCCCATGGACGGTGGACCATCAGGCTCCTCTGTCCATGGGATTCTCCAGGCAAGGATACTGGAGTGGGTTGCCATACGCTCCTCCAGGGGATCTTCCCCACCCAGGGATTGAATCCAGGTCTCCTGCATTGCAGGTGGATTCTTTACTGAGCCACCAGGGAATCCTGAGAATACTGGAGTGGGCAGCCTACCCCTTCTCCAAGGGATCTTCCCAACCCAGGAATCAAACCAGGGTCTCACATTGCAGGCAGATTCTTTGCCAGCCGAGCTATCTCGAAAGCCGGGTTTTTCACTTTAACTGCCCCTAACTCTGTATATAAGTTTGCTCACCTGTCCCCTAACTCTGCAGGAGCCACACTTTACACCTAATTTTCCTTTGACTCTATGCTAAACACACCCTGTACCCTCACAACACCCTTCCCCTTGGAGTTATCAGAAAGGAGGCCACAGAGCCACCACAATGCCAGTCAGCTGCTGGGTTGCCGATACCAGTCTATGACTGTCTTTGAAACAATGCAAGAAATCGAGATCCTATCACCGTATTCCTCATCTTATATGAGCCCCTAGACTTCTCCCGGGGGCGGGGCACAGTCCTTGAGGGGTGAGCCTACTGCGTTCCCCTCTCTGCCGGCTGAGAATTAAAGCCACCTTTCTATTCCTCCGAACTCTGTCTCCGTATTTTTTATTCGGCTTCAGTGGGCAGAGGAAACCAGGATTTTGGCCAGCAGCACAAATGCGACTGCTGCTCGCGTGGGACAGGAGGCAGGTGGGCGCGGCCTCGGGCCCCGCTGGGTAGAATGTAAAAGGTTCTGCTCCCTTGGGACGGAATCCTCTGGTCAACCTGGACGTCCAGGCCTCACAGCTCCGCTGCGGGGTCACCCAAGCGGGACCGCGGTCCTGTCTTCCCTGGGGACACAGCCTATAACGTCCTCGGAGGCGCCGTGTAGCGGCCAAACCAGGGAACAGCCCGACGCGACAGCAGGACGGAGGCTCTCAGTGACAAGCAGCTGGCCGGCAGACCCCACTTCCTGCAGGACGGGCGCAGGGCCTGGGGAGCCCTCAGGCCCGCCCAGAAGCCTCCTGGTGGGGGCCTCTGCAGGATGCTGCCCCTGGAGGGGCTGTGGTCAGGGCCGTGCCCTGCACCCCCTCTGACCTCACCCCTGTGAGCCGTCACCCAGGACCAGGCAGCTGTCCCCAGATGTGGCAGCTGCAGGTCCCACCCAGAGGCCCCACAAGACAGGACCACCAGGGCTGGGAGGACCAGGACCGGGACCAGGGCTGGGAGGACTCAGCTCCCTCAGTCCACTGAGGGACCAGGGTCTTGCTCTCCGCCAGTCTGGCGTCCCCCTCACTGCAGCTCTGGGGACCCTCAGACACTGGGCCTCGGCCTCCCCAGAGCCATTCCCCAGCCCCAGGTGCCCCTGACGCCCACCTGAGCCCCTCGCCTGGGCCCTCACACCTGGCGGCTTCTCTGGCCCAGTGAGGGGCTCGGCACTCCTTCCATCTCCAGGCCCACCAGGCCCTCTGGGGTCTCCCATCTCCTTCTGCGTGCCCTGCTCTGTCTTTAGGCTCAGAAGTGGACCTTCAGGCCCAGGTTCCCAGCTCAGCACCACTGACCCAGGGTGGGAACACTACCCGCCAGGGGCCAGCGGCAGCCTCCCTGTGCCCCACTCCCCCAAGGTCTGCACAGAGAGCCGCCAGGGGCCTGTGACCCACGAGCACATCCTCGCGGCCCATGGCCCCCACACCCACAGCACAGGAGCCCCTGGGCGAGAGCGAGGACGAGGCTGAGGCCCCCACCTTCCTCCCGGGCTTGGGACACAGGCCAGAGGGTCGCAGTGTCTCCTGCCTCAACAGGGACAGCGGGGTGGGGCCTGTCCTACCACCTCCCCAGGATGGATATACCCTTGCCACCCTGAGGCCTGGGCCTGGAGACCTTCCCAGGGAGGCTCAGCTCATCCACCCTGGGGAGACATACCCTAGGCAAGGTCAGAGGGCACAGGAGGTCACAGAGGCCTCTCGATGGCCTGGGAAGCCTGTCTGGCAGAGCGCCAGCTGAGTCCAGTCTGGAGTGAGCAATCCGGGGTGCAGAGCCCTCGCCTGCAGCTCATCAGCCGCCAAAGATCTCTGTGTGTAGATACGGCAATGCTTTGTTTGCAGAGTGAAGTCCCAGAATGTGTTCCAGGATGGGGATCAGAGCCAGCCGTGCTGGGACCCGGGGTCCCCAGCAGAGGCAGCAGCCGTTTGTTTTCAGAGTGAAGTCCCCCAGGATGTGTTCCAGGGTTGCGATCAGAGCCAGCTGTGCTGGGCTCCTGGGCCCCGGCAGGGACAGGTGCAGGAGGCCACATAAGTCCTCGTGCCTCATCGACACTTTCTGGGCCTTCCAATGTCACCTTGCGGCCTAGAGGCAGGCAAGGACAGAGCTGGCCTGCACCTCATGTGCCCAGGGCCAGCTGAGTACAGCACCTGGAATGAAGTAGGCAGCCTTGTGTTTCTACAAAAACAAACTGGTCATTAGTTCAAGGGAACCTGTGGAGCAACCAACCAGTGCCCGGGAGTGACCCTCAGCCACACACAACCCCACTCAGAACTGGACCCAACGGGGCCGGGGTGTGGGCGCCACATCCCCGAGGCTCTAGGACGTGGTGGGGGCTTCGAGGAGCCAGCCTTGTGCCGAGTGGGTCCCTACGAAATCCCACCTCGTCGTGTCTAAGTCGTGTGGCAAGTCTTCCCTGAGAGTCACTGGTTTGGGCCTGAGACCAAGCCTCTGTGTTCTCATTCTGACCTTCTGTGCTCCAGGACCCCCCCTGGAGAGTATCAGGGTATCAGCAGAGTATCAGCTCCAAAAGGTGGGGCCACAGGGTCCCAAGGGCTCAGCGTGTAGCAAGAGCTAAACTGAACCAAGACTGGACAGGAGGTTGAAGGTGGGCTTGGTGACCCCATCCCTGTGTATGGCAGAGGCCACACCCAAGAGGTGAAGTGCCTGCACAAAGTTCAGGATTTGATGACATGGACCCAGCCTCTGAGGGTGAAGAAGCAGAGCTCTGGATCTGGGGCCCTGGGGGGACATGGTGGATGGGAGATGGGGGGTGAAGGGAGGGGGAGAAGGGTGATGTTTCCTCTCCTGACCTCCTGCTGCCCAGTGAGGTCCCTGGGGCCAGGGC
Organism: Madoqua kirkii; assembly: GCA_006408675.1. Lineage (NCBI taxonomy): Eukaryota > Metazoa > Chordata > Mammalia > Artiodactyla > Bovidae > Madoqua > Madoqua kirkii. The sequence goes on along the minus strand of SJYC01077657.1, from coordinate 22,565 downwards.
GCTGTCTTGGGACACACTGGCTGGCCTGGGTCAGGGGTGCAGGCTCCTCTGGCTGGATCTGGGGTGTGCTGGGAGGGACCTGGCTGTCTTCTGCACCTCAGTCCCCCACCATGAGCCTCTACCCTCCTGCGAGAATCCATCAGCCGAAGGGTGGGAGGACAAAAGGGCCCTCCGGGTGCAGGCAGGGAAAGGCACTCAGGGCAGAGCTGGGAGCCTATGGAAGGGCCAGGGGCTTACGCAGAGTTTGCTAGGGGGCTGGGCTCTGGTTCTGGGTGAGGGGCTCCAGGCCGCTGTAGAGGAGCATCGCCAGGCCCGTCCCGGTCCCTCTCCCAAGCTCAGCTGAGGGAGCTCTTTTGTGTGGCCTCCTTAATGGCCTTAATGTCTCGGGTGAACACTAATGCAAGTAATTTTCCCTCTCACTCACAGATTTAAAGAAAAAAAGCATACAATGGCCCTAGTCCACTTTAGCAGAGAAAATAAAATAGTAGAAAAATAATAGGAAAAATTACCATGTAACTTTCATCACCTTTTTAAAGAAATTCACTCACTTACCTTTTTTCCTCGTTTTCCTGAATTTCCAACAAAGCGGAGGTTATGATTAATTTCCGGACAGGGTAACCTTTTTGTCAATGCACTGTTCCCACAAATGAACTACTGCTTGTGGTAATTAATGTCATCTTGGGCCCGACGGCGGGTGCTAATAAGGATAATTGGCAGCAGCGAGCATTAGCCGTGATTAGTCATGCGCATCTATGGGGCCTGTAATTTTCTACACGGAGCGGCTTTACTTGTTTTCAGCCTCTGTTTTCAGGCACTGGACTCTGGGCTGAACATTTCTCTGAAAAGGATCCCCTTTCTGCCTGGTGCTCAAAAGCCGGGTTCTCTTTTCAAAGGCGGAAAAAACACAAAGCAGAACATTTTGTGTTGGCTAGATTTTAAAAGAAAAACACCGGCTCCAATGAAGTCAGCACCTCCTGGGATTTGGTGTTTATTAACATGGACGTGCTCTTTGTCTCATGATGAAACAGACGCTCAGAACTCAGAGGCAGGATTCACCCAAGAAATATCAAGATACAAAAAGAAAGGCCCTTTTTGAAAACAGAGTTTCTGAGTTCACCTGAATGGCCTTGATCAACTGTTCCTGACATGGGAAGAACAGACGATGGACAAGGCCGTGAAACAAGTGGGCACAACAGACGCTAAAACGGGAGGAGTGCGTGAGGGCGGGTGACGCCGTCGCAGGGGCTCTCTCCTCTGTGTTTCTGTTTTGGATTTTCTATAATGAGCCTGCATTGCTGCTGAAATCAGAGGGAAAGGTTTTATTAGTTATTTCACAGTGGCTTTCGCCTTTCGGTCCAGTCTACACAAACTGTTCGATTATTTTCTCTGGCAAAATCATGTCACTCCCTGTTAGATGAACATGTTAGGCATTCAGTCGTGTCCAGCTCTTTGCAACCCCATGGACTGGGGCCCACCAGGCTCCTCTGTCCACGGAATTCTCCATGCCAGAATACTGGGGTGGATAGCCTTTCCCTTCTCCAGGCGATCTTCCCGACCCAGGGATCGAACCCAGGACTCCTGTGCTGAGGGCAGACGCTACCATCTGAGCCACTATCGATGCTGTAACCAGAGGGAAAAGACTTCACCTTTCAATCCCGTCTACACAAACTGTTACTTTCTCTCCGAAATCATGTCACTCCCTGTTAGAAAAATAATAAAAGAAGAAAGGCCCTAAAATCCTACAGCCTTCTAAAAAGTTATGTATTTATTTGCCTGTGCCAGGCCTTAGTTTTGGCACTCGAAATCTTTGATTTTTGTGAAGATCTTTGGTCTCTGTGACATGTAAACTCTTAGTTGGGGCATGTGGGGTCGCATTTCCTGATGAGGGAGTGAACCTGGCCCCCTGCACTGGGCGGGTGCAGTGGTTAGGACACCACGCTTCCGCTGCAGAGCGCACAGGCTCCGTCTCAGGCTGGGGCACTCAGATCCTTTATGATGCACAGCGTGGCCAGAACACAGAATGACATTTCCCTCAAGCGAGTGTTTGCTCTGCGGGCATCATCTCTCCATCCACCCTGGCGTGGCGGGAGCTCCAAGGGGCAGGGCAGTGTCTGAGTGGCCCATACAAGGCAGAAGCCAGCGTGTAATCCCATCCCCGAGGCAGGATGCTGGGACAGTTTCTGGGACAGAGGCGTCTGACCAGGAGGACAGATCCCGAGCAAGCCTTCCAAGGTGGCGTCTTAGGGGCCTGGAATCGTGGAGGGGGTGGTGTTTCAGAGAGAAATCTGGGGCTTCCCCTGAGTTTAGAAAGAGCACGTCAGGATCTGAGCAGAAAGGACAATGGGATACCCCGGGGTGACCTGCTCTTGTGCCCTCGGATCCACTTTACCAGGCTGGGGACGGCTGCTGCTGTGGATGCTGGTGGCGGACCTCTCAGGTCGGCCCCTTCTCTGGAGACGTGCCCTCAGCGGATGGAAATCACATTTCTGCATCCTGCCCAGGGGTGGCCATGGTCAGTGACTGCAAAGGCACAAAAGGCCAGCCCCTCAATGAGGTATGCTCCACAGTCATGGCAGTGGAAAGTCACCATCGTCCAGCCCAGGGCAACGGAAGCTGGAAACGGGAGAAATCCTGGAAGCAGAAGGGAATGAGACCCAGAATCTGAGTATAAACTCTGCCCAGGGGAACTCCCCAGTGACCTAGTGGTTGGTTAGGACGTGGCGTTTTCACTTCTATGGTCTGGGTTCAGTTCCTGGTGGGGAACTGACATCCCACAAGCCGCATGGTGAGCCCCACCCACAAGACAACACTCTGTCCAGATCCCTCGATAACCACCAAACTAGACACGCACAGCAGAGCTCTAAGGGACCTCAGTGAAAAAGCAGACAGATATGAGACAGGCATCTACCCTTAAAAGACATAACAGCTCTGGGTGATAGTCTTCTCTCTACACATACAGAGCTTAGCGGCAGAAAGCTGAAGCCTTACTGGCTTGAAGTGTCATAGGATAGAGTGTGGACTGGCAGAGTTTCTGGAAAATTGGGTGTCAAGTTCCCAGACAGGAAGCTACAGAAGGGCTGAGCCTCTAAATCTGAGTATAAATTCCGTTAAGTATGCAGACGCAGAGGGCAAGCCACGAGGGCTACAGCTGGAAGCTCAAAAGCTGAGCAGAAATGCCAGCCGCCACGCACCATGGAGGAGAGAGACTGCACAGCTTCAGATCCATCACGTGAACTCCCAACAATCCTGAGAAGAACAAAACAGATTCCAAAGTGGCCGTAAAATACCACCTGTGCCGTCCAGTCAACAACATGAAATAACTAGACACGCGAAGCAACAGGAACTTGTGATTCATATTCAGGAAGAAGGCCGCCAACGGGAACTGACCCCAAGTGGACCCAGAGGCTAGATTTGGCAGACAGGCTTCGAAACAGCTATCATACATATGTCAAAGGAATTAAATTTTAAAATGATCAAACAGCTGAAGGAAAATATAGTCTTAATGAGGAAACAGATGGGGATCTCAACAGAGAAAAGAGAACTCCAAAAAATAATCAAATGAGAACTCTATAGAGTCCAGAAGTAAAATAACATAAATGAAAAGTTCACCAGACAGGCTCAAAAAGGAGATGGTAGGAGAAAGAACTTGTGAGCTTGAAGATAGGTCAATGGGAATTAACCAAAAAAGTGCAGAGGAAGAAGACCGAGGGCAAAGGGACAGCCTGAGAGCTCTGTGGAATACGAAGCTGCCCAACACACGTGTGGCTGGAATCCCAGGAGAGGACGGGGCATGCCAGGGAAGAGAAAGGCAGAAGAGACGCATGAAGAAGTCACCGCCCCCAGTCTCTCAGACCTCGGCACAGCATAGACAGGCTGCTGCAAGGCGAAGCCAGAGAGGACACCTTGAGAGCGGCAAGAGAGAAAGACAGCTCGCTGCGTTCAGAGAGCCACCACCACGCGCTCATTAGGTACGGAACACCACAGGCAAGGCGACAAGAAAGCAGAAGCGTGCAAAACAAGGACGGCGCACCCCTATCTTCCACCACTTGCAAAATTAACTTGAGATGGAAGACCTGACAATAAAACTCCTAGAGGAAAACACGGAGACGAGGTTCCTTGACACTGACTCTGGTAATACTTTTTGGATGTGACACCAAAATCATGAAATATTTTCTATGATCATGGCTTATTTTGACAGCAAAAGTAAATAAGCAGAACTACGTCAAACGACAAGGTTCCGCAGCAAAAGAAACAAACGATAAAATGAAGAGGCAACCTACAAACGCAGGAAGATATATTGATATTTGTGAGCCAAATATCTGACAAAGGATTAATCTACAAAATGAATGAGGAACTCATACACGCATGCACGCAGACTGTCACTTCAGTCGTGTCCGACCCTTTTCGACCCCATGGCAGAAGGCTGCCAGACTCCTCTGTCCGTGAGACTCCCCAGGCAGGAATACTGGAGTGGGCTGCGTTCCCTTCTCCAGGGGATCTTCCCAACCCAGGGATCAAACTTGAAATCTCCCGCACTGCCAGAAGGGTTCTTTACCTCAAGTGCTACCCGCGAAGCCCCATAAACTCAACAGCAAAATCCCCAAATAATCCAATTAAAAAGTGGGCGAAGAACCTGAATATGCATTTTTACAAAGGCATACAGATGGCCAACAGGTGCATGGCAAAGAGCTCAGCATCAATAATCATCAGGGGTGGGTAACCCAAAACTACAATGAGATACTGTCTCACACCTGTTTAAAAACAAGTTCCCAGACAAGGAAGCTACAGAAGGGCTGAGCCTCCAAATCTGAGTATAAATTCCGTTAAGTATGCAGACGCAGAGGGCAAGCCACGAGGGCTACAGCTGGAAGCTCAAAAGCTGAGCAGAAATGCCAGCCGCCACGCACCATGGAGGAGAGAGACTGCACAGCTTCAGATCCATCACGTGAACTCCCAACAATCCTGAGAAGAACAAAACAGATTCCAAAGTGGCCGTAAAATACCACCTGTGCCGTCCAGTCAACAACATGAAATAACTAGACACGCGAAGCAACAGGAACTTGTGATTCATATTCAGGAAGAAGGCCGCCAACGGGAACTGACCCCAAGTGGACCCAGAGGCTAGATTTGGCAGACAGGCTTCGAAACAGCTATCATACATATGTCAAAGGAATTAAATTTTAAAATGATCAAACAGCTGAAGGAAAATATAGTCTTAATGAGGAAACAGATGGGGATCTCAACAGAGAAAAGAGAACTCCAAAAAATAATCAAATGAGAACTCTATAGAGTCCAGAAGTAAAATAACATAAATGAAAAGTTCACCAGACAGGCTCAAAAAGGAGATGGTAGGAGAAAGAACTTGTGAGCTTGAAGATAGGTCAATGGGAATTAACCAAAAAAGTGCAGAGGAAGAAGACCGAGGGCAAAGGGACAGCCTGAGAGCTCTGTGGAATACGAAGCTGCCCAACACACGTGTGGCTGGAATCCCAGGAGAGGACGGGGCATGCCAGGGAAGAGAAAGGCAGAAGAGACGCATGAAGAAGTCACCGCCCCCAGTCTCTCAGACCTCGGCACAGCATAGACAGGCTGCTGCAAGGCGAAGCCAGAGAGGACACCTTGAGAGCGGCAAGAGAGAAAGACAGCTCGCTGCGTTCAGAGAGCCACCACCACGCGCTCATTAGGTACGGAACACCACAGGCAAGGCGACAAGAAAGCAGAAGCGTGCAAAACAAGGACGGCGCACCCCTATCTTCCACCACTTGCAAAATTAACTTGAGATGGAAGACCTGACAATAAAAACTCCTAGAGGAAAACACGGAGACGAGGTTCCTTGACACTGACTCTGGTAATACTTTTTGGATGTGACACCAAAATCATGAAATATTTTCTATGATCATGGCTTATTTTGACAGCAAAAGTAAATAAGCAGAACTACGTCAAACGACAAGGTTCCGCAGCAAAAGAAACAAACGATAAAATGAAGAGGCAACCTACAAACGCAGGAAGATATATTGATATTTGTGAGCCAGATATCTGACAAAGGATTAATCTACAAAATGAATGAGGAACTCATACACGCATGCACGCAGACTGTCACTTCAGTCGTGTCCGACCCTTTTCGACCCCATGGCAGAAGGCTGCCAGACTCCTCTGTCCGTGAGACTCCCCAGGCAGGAATACTGGAGTGGGCTGCGTTCCCTTCTCCAGGGGATCTTCCCAACCCAGGGATCAAACTTGAAATCTCCCGCACTGCCAGAAGGGTTCTTTACCTCAAGTGCTACCCGCGAAGCCCCATAAACTCAACAGCAAAATCCCCAAATAATCCAATTAAAAAGTGGGCGAAGAACCTGAATATGCATTTTTACAAAGGCATACAGATGGCCAACAGGTGCATGGCAAAGAGCTCAGCATCAATAATCATCAGGGGTGGGTAACCCAAAACTACAATGAGATACTGTCTCACACCTGTTTAAAAGGCCATTATCAAATAGACAAGAGATAACAAATATTGGTGAAAATGTGGAGAAAGAGGAACCCTTGTGCACTGTTAATGTAAACTGGTGCAGCCACTTTGGAAAACTGTATGCAGTTTCCTCAGAAAATTAAAAATAGAACAACTATATGATTCAGTCATCACAATTCTGGGTATTTATCAGAAGTATCAAACCAGTCAATCTTAAGGGAAATCAACCCTAAATATTCACTGGAAGGACTGATGCTAAAGCTGAAGCTCCAGTATTTTGGTCATCTGATGTGAACAGCTGACTCACTGGAAAAGCCCCTGCTGCTAGGAAAGATCGAGGGCAGAAGGAGAAGAGGGCCTCAGAGGATGAGACGGCTGGACGGCATCGCTGATGCAATGGCCACGAGCTTGGGCAAACGGGAGATGGTGAGGGACAGAGAGACCTGGCGTGCTGCAGCCCATGAGGTTGCAAAGAGTCAGACACGACTGGGCGACTGAACAGTAACAACTGGAAGGAAATGGAATCACTAGCTTGTCATATAGTCTTGATTATGCTGTGGTATGTTCCTGCTATACTGTCTTGTTGAGAGTTTTCTTACGAAAGGGAGCTGAGCTCTGTCAAATGCTTTTTATGCGTCTGTTGAGGCCGTGTGGCTCTCGTCTTCGCTCTGTGAACAGGGTGCCTCCCAGCTGGGGCATATTCTTGCGAGCTTCTCCTGCCTCCATGCTCCCACGACGACCTAATCATCACAGACCTGTTCCCCTTCGGCCATTCATCTGTTCTTTAATGAGACCGACAAATTTCATTTACTTTCCAGAAAATGCTATTTTGTCTCAAGGATACCCCATGCATACTCTTTCAAATCAACTGAGCAAGTGCTAAGGGATTATTCTTTATCCTGCTTAGAATTCCAAACACAGCTTCAATCTAAGTGTCGTGTCTTTTCTAATTCTGGAAAATAACCAGCTAGTATTTGTTCAAATGTGGCTCCTCCACAGTCTTCGGCAGCTCTCCTCAGACCATGCTACAGCCTCGACCCATCCGCCAGGCCCTGCAAGCTCTCTCATTCACGCAAGTTTCTGGCCGAGGTCTCAGAACCATCTTCCAACCCCTCAGCCCTCTGCTTATGTCCACAGTTAATCTTGTCTACTGACTTTTTAAAAAATGTTACTGGCTGCATTTTTCGTTTACACTATTTCTGATTGGTTTTGCTCTCTTCTTCTAGATGTTCTGTTTACAATAATTTCGTTTCTTTGGGTAGGGAGGAAGTCTTCATTCTGTGTATCTTTATTTCTCTCCTTGAGCTACTAAACATCCTTTAGTCCTTATGTTGTTCAGTCCCTCAGTCGTGTCCAACTTTTTATGACCCCATGGATGGGCAGCATGCCAGGCTTCCCTGTCCTTCACTGTCTTCCAGAGTTTGCTCGACTCACGTCCACTGAGTAGGTGATGCCATCCGACCATCTCCTCTGTTGGCCCCCTTCTCCTCCTGCCCTCACTCTTTCCCAGCATCAGGGTCTTTCCCAATGGACTGGCTCTTCACATAAGTGGCTTAAGTATTGGAGCCTCAGCATCAGTCCTTCCAGTGAATATTCAGGATTGGTTTTGGTTTGATCTCTTTGCAGTCCAAGAACTCTAAAGAGTCTTCTCCAGCACCATAGTTCAAAAACATCAATTCTGTGGAGTTCAGCCTTCTTTACGGTCCAACTCTCACACCTGTATGTGACCACTGGAAAAACGAAAGCTTTGACTATACGGACCCCTGTCGGTAAAGTGATGTCTCTGCTTTTTAGTATGCTGTCTAGGTTTGTCAATCTTTCAAATCAACTGAGCAAGTGCTAAGGGATTATTCTTTATCCTGCTTAGAATTCCAAACACAGCTTCAATCTAAGTGTCGTGTCTTTTCTAATTCTGGAAAATAACCAGCTAGTATTTGTTCAAATGTGGCTCCTCCACAGTCTTCGGCAGCTCTCCTCAGACCATGCTACAGCCTCGACCCATCCGCCAGGCCCTGCAAGCTCTCTCATTCACGCAAGTTTCTGGCCGAGGTCTCAGAACCATCTTCCAACCCCTCAGCCCTCTGCTTATGTCCACAGTTAATCTTGTCTACTGACTTTTTAAAAAATGTTACTGGCTGCATTTTTCGTTTACACTATTTCTGATTGGTTTTGCTCTCTTCTTCTAGATGTTCTGTTTACAATAATTTCGTTTCTTTGGGTAGGGAGGAATGTCTTCATTCTGTGTATCTTTATTTCTCTCCTTGAGCTACTAAACATCCTTTAGTCCTTATGTTGTTCAGTCCCTCAGTCGTGTCCAACTTTTTATGACCCCATGGATGGGCAGCATGCCAGGCTTCCCTGTCCTTCACTGTCTTCCAGAGTTTGCTCGACTCACGTCCACTGAGTAGGTGATGCCATCCGACCATCTCCTCTGTTGGCCCCCTTCTCCTCCTGCCCTCACTCTTTCCCAGCATCAGGGTCTTTCCCAATGGACTGGCTCTTCACATAAGTGGCTTAAGTATTGGAGCCTCAGCATCAGTCCTTCCAGTGAATATTCAGGATTGGTTTTGGTTTGATCTCTTTGCAGTCCAAGAACTCTAAAGAGTCTTCTCCAGCACCATAGTTCAAAAACATCAATTCTGTGGAGTTCAGCCTTCTTTACGGTCCAACTCTCACACCTGTATGTGACCACTGGAAAAACGAAAGCTTTGACTATACGGACCCCTGTCGGTAAAGTGATGTCTCTGCTTTTTAGTATGCTGTCTAGGTTTGTCATAGCTTTTCTTCCAAGGAGCCTCTTTTAATTTCATGGCTGCAGTCACCATCCACAGTGGTTTTGGAGCCCAAGAAAATAAAGTCTGTCAGTTTCCATCATTTCCCCATCTATTTGCCAAGAAGTGATAGGACCAGATGCTATGATCTCAGTTTTTTGAATGCTGAGTTTTAAGCCAGCTTTTTCGGTCTCCCTTTCACTTTCATCAAGAGGCTCTTTTGCTTTCTGCCATTAGGGTGGTATCCTCTGCGTATCTGAGGTTGTGGCTATTTCTCCCAGCAGTCTTGATTCCAGCTTGTGATTTATACAGGCGGCATTTTGCATAATATACTCTGCATAGAAGTTAAATAAGCAGGATGACAATATAGTCTTTATGAGACTGTTTCATAAAATCAGTTTTACCTGAAGTGGATCCTAGTTACAGAGTTGGATGATTTCTTGTTAACATTAGAATTCTGTATGACAATCTTGGAATTTCAGCTTGTAAGCTCTTCAGAGGTGTCATGATTATTTCTCTGAGTTCACTGTTTTTGTCTAATGGCTTTATGACAGTCCATCCAGCCTCAAACCATCTCCTGTGATGGTGCCAAGTGCCTGCTCTGTGTAGGGAATCCTAAAATATTCTGGATGGAGTCGCCCACAGTGGGGCAGGCTGATCCAGGATGAGGTCCCAGCTGCTGCATGGGAGCTGCAGCACCAGACAGAGGTTGGCTCCCTTTTCCCACTTGTTTTATGAGTCCTTCCAGCTGCTGTCCAGGAAGGTCCCCTGGAGGAGGGCATGGCAACCCCCACCCGCACCAGTACTCGTGCCTGGAGAACCCCATGGGCAGAGGAGCCTGGGGGGGCCACAGTCCATAAGGCACACAGAGTTGGACACCTCTGAAACGACGCAGCAGGAGCCCACCCAGCTGCTGTCCTCAGCCGCCCACTGCATGGACCTCCCTGAGCAGCTGTGACTTCACATACTATAAGCTGCTTACCGATCTCGCCACTGTTGGACATGGTTTTGTCTTGTTATGAACCAAGTGGCAATAAGCATCCTTGTATGTCCTTCACGGACATATATTCTCCTGGCTCCACATTCTCATCAGCATTTGGTAGTGCTGGTCTGAATCTTAGCCGTTCTGCCAGGTGGGAGCGGGCAGCTGCCTGTGCTTTTAATTTGGAGCCCCAGCTGACTGGCGATTCCACACGAGTGCTCATGTTCTTGCTGGCCACTCGTGTGACCCCTCGGTGGTGATGTGCTCACCTCTTCCCCATCGGTTCCACTTCACCTCCTTATTTCAGCTGCATTTTTCCAGCTCCTGGATGGGAGTCCTGTGTCAGACTCACAGGGTTACTCTAGTCCTGGCTGTCCACAGTCTAACCTATTCATTTTCAAGAGCAGAACAATTTCATTTTGATGGCAGCCTCATTTCTTTTCCCTTGCAATTTGTGTCCTAAAAATTCTTTGCCCACTGCAAGGCTAATTATTGTTTTCATCTAGAAGCTTATGTAAATAGTTATGTTTTTAGATCCATCACCTGTTTTTTTTTTGGGGGGGTTCTGTGACAGACACGTGGCTTGGGGAATTGTAGTTCCCTGACCAGGGACTGAACCCAGGCCCTCAGCAGTGAAAGCCCTAAGTCCTAACCACTGTACCACTAGGGAGTCTCCCATCAGTTCCTCCGTATTAATTTTTGTATATGGTGTTTGACAGGATTCAAGGTTAATCTCTTTCCATACAGATAGCCAGCTGCCAGCTGGAAAAGACTCTCCTTTCCCTGTGTGACTGCCTTGGCAATGTTGCTGAAAATTAACGCACCATGCACCTGTGAGTCTACTCTTGGATTCTACTCCATTTCACTGATCTATGTCAGGGGCCAGCAAGCTTTCTCTAAAAGGGCCAGAGAATAATCATGTCGGGGTCTGTAGGCTGTGTGGCCTCTGTTGCAACTATACAACAATGCCAGTGATCACAGGAGCAGCCAGCGGGGGTTGGGTCCAGGGGCAAGCACGAGCCCTCCAAGGCCCCCCCTCACAGTCCCGCCAAGTGTGGCTCTCACACGCCCTGGTCTGTGCTCACTGCCTGGCTCTGCCTCCTGCCGTGCCTGTAGCGTTTCCTATTGTTCTACAATATTCGAAGGCCTCCACTCACTGCTCTACTCTGATGCCGAAGTCCAAGAAACAGACACCATAAGGATCTGACTGGCAGTGTGCTACACTAACCAACAGTTACTGGCACTGGTGGCTGGCGTTAGCTGAGCATCCACACACTGAGCACTGTTCTTTAAAGACTGGAAAGCTAACCTTCACAACTCTTGTCACCGGCTGGCTGGGAACCCTTTGTCAAAACCAACATCTGTGACCCTCTCATCATGTGTGGAACGAGGACAGCCGTCCATCTCGTTAAACTGCTGTTAGGGAAAGTTAATGCACATAAAGCTTTTAGGACAGTGCTTTAAGATCTCAGTTCCGGTTAACAAGCAGAGAACTGTACCGGAGAAATAAAGCAGCACCACCCAACTTCTTATGCCACGTGGTATGGAACACCATCAGCCGTGTGCTCCTCGTCTCTAAGCACATATAAGCCACCTCAGGGAATAAATTCAAAGGCAGCAGCTTGATCTGTTCACTAGGTAAGCTACGGAAGCCTGGTACAGATGGTAAGGGCAAAGCCCAAACACTGACCACTGAGATGAAGGGCTGAGCAGGAAAGGCGTCAGTATGGACAGGAAAAGGAAGCAAAGAAACTAAATCAAAGAAAAGGACGAAGACTGGCTGTGGAGCGAGGCCAGCAACTCGACTCCTGGCCTGTCACCGGGGGTCCAGGGGCCGCAGACAGCGGACAAACCAAGGGGCGTGACTCTTGTCCCGACAAAACTGAACACAGGTGTTGGGCCAGAGCTGGTACATGAGAGGTAGCTGACCCTGAGGCGGAAAAATCACTAAATCCATCTTTCTGGAGTGAAGGCACCCGAGTTCTCTGGAGGTGCAGGCTGTAAACAGCTCAAAGCCAAGATTTACAAAGGCCAGCAGGTAACGTTCGCAGGTGGAGAAGCAAGTAGGGAATTCATACTAGCGTCTCCTGTTTTATGTCCATGAGCTCGTTGCTGTCGTTTTCCTGTGTGACCGAAGAGCAGCTGAGACAGAAAAGCTCTCCGTCCTGTGTGGGTGGAGCGGCTGTGACTTAGTGCCAGCTGGCCCCGGTGCCCTCAGTGCCCTGGCCCTGGGTGCCTGGCAGGATAACACGGGGGCCTGGTGACCAGCTGGCTCTGGGGGACGGCTAACAACCAGGGGGACACTCTGTCATGCAAACAGATGTGGAAACAGGGAAAGTGAGCAGCTGTGCCGTGGCGGCGGCGGTGCGGAACAACCGAGAAGTTTCACCTCCAAGTTCTGGCAGGTCTAGATGCCAGGGCCCAGGCCGGGGAGGCGCTGAGCACGGAGGACACACACAGCAGCGGGGCTCGGGCCGCACGGTGCTCTGCCGGCACCAACTGCTCTCGTCACGGGGGGGCACACGTGCAGCTCGCCACCCAGCGCGGCTCCTTCTCGGCAGCCCAGGATCCTGTGCCAGGGAGCCTGACCCCTCAGAACCCAGTGCTGGTCCGCTCACAGCCTCCAACCCTGTCTGGTTACTAGAGCCCAAGCAAGGTACAGAGAAGACTTCTGGAAACAAAGAACCAGGCTTTATTTTGTTGTTTATTTTCATACAGGTCTGGTATTATAGACATCTGTAGTCTTGCATTCAGTAGGGCCAATCCACAAAAATTAAAGTAGAACCTCAATGAGCGTGTACTCGCTCCAGTCCCTGGGGCCAGCAGACTCCCACACCCAAGAGACTCTGCACTGCCCACCCGCGTCCCCTCCCTGCCAGGCGAGATGAGCAAGACACAACCCACCCCAAGGAGAAGCCCCAAGGGCCCTTCCATCAGCAGCGGGCGGGATGAACAAGATGCCAGGTTTACCTTGGGAAGGTGCAGAGGCCGAGGAGATCCAGAGGATGCGGGACTGTGCGTGCAGCCCTGGAGCCAGGTGGTGCCCGCAGAGCTCTCCACCAGGCCAGGCTAGGGCACGCCATCCGCCGGCAGTCCCCGAGGTTGGGCCGCATCAGTCAGCACCCTTGAGACCAGCGAGGGGAGGCCTGTCCTCTGGCGGCGTTGAGGGTCCAGGGAGCGTGCTCGAGGACAGTGTCTTCTGGGAGGAGCTCCCGACAGAAAGGGTCCCTGAGTTGGTGCAGAGGCCAGCGCGGCAGCCCCACTGACTGTCCCAGGGCACGCAGCTGGCCCCACTGTCCTTGGGGGCTAGTCTGCCTCCGGAAACCTCACCAAGGGCCTCCACACCATTTACAGTGGGAAAGTAAACCAGAAATAAGGCATTAGACATTTGATTTTTTTTTATTTCCATATGCAATGTAAGTTTAGGCACGCTGCTTGGGATGCTATTTCTAAAAAAATTGTTGGCCATTTTTCAGAATATCCTTTTGGTTTTAAATACTGGTCAGGAAAAACAAATGATGTAAAAATACATGAATAATTTTCTATTACAGAAATGAAAAACTGATTTGCATCTAAAAGTGCAAGAGGTGAAGTAATTTAACCCTTTCACCAGACGACATGGCAATATACAATATATTGCTTCAGCTGTTTGAGAAGGCTGTGATGTATTTTTATATTGACATAGAAAATTATAAATTACATTGAATTAGTATCCATAATCACTATATATGTACACAAACCAGTTCTAAAAAAAATACACTGGTTTAGAATTTACGAGTGAAAATCGCACAAGGTACAGTAAAACAGTGGGCATGCTGAGGTGCTGGACTCTGATTTCTAGTTTAAAAAGACTAGCCTGTAAAATGAACGCACTCTAATTCCATTAGCAGCACGAGCATTTTTCCACTGACTCACCTAATATGATTCAGGTATGTTACATATGCAGATTGCTCTGAAATGTTCATTGGTGATGCTTGTTATTAACAAGGTAAATTTTGGTGAATGGGTTAAAAGGCAGATGAACAACCAAAACAAAACATAAAACAAACAAAAAAAAAAACCCAAACCACAAGCCATGTACACTCCAAACAGTCTAGTGTTTCACCTGTAGGGATAAACAGTTCAAGCAAACGAGACTTTAACAGAACATATGGCTTTACAATAACACAATTCAGCAACTAAGTTGTAGCAATAAATATTTAATCTCTACCAATAGACTTACATTTTTTGATCCGTTTTTAAACAATACAGAAAACAGTTACCAATTAAAAACTGGTTATAAAAAGAACACCAAATATTTCTTATTCAAATCACTTTTGTAGTTAGAACAACCAAAATAACACTTAGAGGGCATTTCAATCCTACAACTCCTTGTCAACCTGGAAGAAAATGAATTCAGAATTTTGTACAAGGTGAAAAATGTATGAAAACTGCCTAATACTTGGTCACACTAATAATTGTCAAATAGTTATGTTTCAAATACAATAGATCTGTGTATTCACTTTTATAAAACTATTCTTACAGTCATTTTAACTATAGTATTACTACTATTATTACATGGGTGGCAAGATCTTATTTCACAGGCTGCCCAGTATTTAGAACAATACAATATAAACATACGCAAAAATTCTTGGTATTTGTCAATGTGCAACATTTGTACACGTCTGGGTTTCTCTGTACAGCGTCTTAGACTAGAATAGAAAGCTTGCTGGTCCTGATCCCTTGCAGAGTGAGTGCAGCGGCAGAGGCTCGGCGGGCTCCCCACGAAGCCCGGAGCCCCGCCCGCGCGGCGCCCGCAGCCCTCGGTCAGCAGCACGGGGGCTCCTCATCATACGGGGCCATTGACCGCAGCGTCGCCCGGCACACTCGGCTGCTCGGTCCTGCAGGGGGGGCGAGAGATGGCCTCAGGACTCCCAGAGAGGCCAACGCCGTGCCGCACCCCAGAGTGGGTGGACTACGCCCATCAGGATACTGTTCAGGCAGGCCTAGAACAAAGCCTGCACTCAGGAGTCACCCCACGAAATGCTTCTTAAGTGAACGTTCCTAAAGCTCCAGAAACTAACCGACAGCTCTAAGCTTCGGCTGGGGCTGACAAGGGCTACAGAGCTGCAGGTGCTGAGAGACCCTCCCCACCTTGCCACCGGAAGCACGGGGACAAAAGGGCCAGCGGTCTGCAGCCACTGTCCCCTGAGCCTTCAGAAGCTATCTGATCACCCCTCCTTCAGCACAGCTTTTCATGGTCCATACACTGCCATCCACATGCAATTTCACTTGGAAAAGCAGGATTCTACTACTCAGAGAAGAGGTGAGGCGGGGGTGAAGGGTAACAAGAGAAGTCTGTCTTAAAAGGACCAACTTTGAGATAACAAAGGTGTGCCCTGTAACATGTACTCCCATGAAGCAAAGGTCAGGGTAACGCTGGTGTGTGTGTCTGCGCACGTGTGTGTGTCTGCGCGCGCGCGCGCGCGCGCGTGTGTGTGTGTGTGTGTGTGTGTGTGTGTGAGAGAGATGACAGGGTACCCAGGACCTTCCCGCCAAAACCACAACTGGGGCAAGTAAGAGATTCTCCACAGTGCTCCCAACACCTTACAGAGTAGACCCCGGAAAGGAGACGCTGCTGGCAGCGGGCAGCGTGAGGCCTCCTGACCCAGCGTCCACCGCTTCAGCCCGTCAGTCCCAACAGAGACCCGTGAGGTCAGCTCCACACACACGGCAGACTTGACCCACACTGGACACTGTCTCATTATGCCACAAAGACACGGGCCCTGTCTTCACCACCCGCGAGCTATGTGATCTTCAGTAAATTTTTCAACCTTTCTCAGCTTATTTTTTTCCCCCTGTAAAAGGGAGATAGTAAGTCCCCAGAGAGATTAGTAGGACTTCAACGTATGAAATGCCTATCTACACACTAATGGCACAATACTACACATAATCAACGTCGAAAGGTAACATTTTGTGGCAACAGACATCTTTAAAGCCTAAAGACACCTAAAGCCCTCGTATTTGGTAGATGGACCCCCAAGGGTAAGACAGCACACGGAAGTCCCAAACAGCCGTCCCCATCCTCAGCACCGCTTTACATACGCTGCTCTTGGGATGTGGCGTGCTGCATCAGCAAGCCTGCCTCTGCCCCTGTGGTCAGCAGTCTGCTTCCCAGAGCGCCCCGTCCAGTCCTTCACCTGGCGGCAGGCAGTCTTCACGCCCCCGTGTTATCTGTGGGTCTATCACCAGGACCAACTGCTTCCCAGTGTGTGATGCCCCCCTCCTTCCCCTCCTGCTGGCTCTCCCCACCTGCTCCTTCACCACCTGAGGCCTGCAGGTTGGGAGATGTCTCCAGGCTCAGAGAAGAACATGCAGGTTTCTGGGGCAGACACCCTGCACTCCAGAGCCCAGCAGCTGCTCCCACAGGCCTGCCTCATTCGCATCAGAGAAAGCAGACCCAGGAGCCACAACTCCAGAGCAGGCGGGTTAGCTGGCTTGTAGGCAGCACACAACATAAAGGAAATTTACGGGCAGACAGTGCAGAGATGATGATAACTGATTAGAAGTCAGATCTACGAAGGACCTCTGGAAAAACAAAGGAAAAAGACTCCAGGCAAAAAATGACTTACCTAGACCCTGAGCAGCACAGCTCGGGCTGGAACCCCAAAGCTAGAGGGCCCCTCGACTCTTCCTCCCAAATCCTCCACTAGAGCCAACAGGTACAAGTAGTTCTTATAACTGAGGCAGTTTACACAGAGTAATTACAAAAGCAAAGCCCTCATTCTGGCAGTAATTGCCACAAGAGAAAGCAAAGCTGGGTTTGCTGTACAAGGAACACGCGATTTACAAACTTGTGAACCAAGAGTGCCCCCTGTTGGTGACCACTGGTTATACTGCTCCTAAAATGCCTGGATTTGGGGGGGGGGGGGTCAGGTGAGCAGAAAGGCTTCCTGAAAGGCGTCCCTGAAAAGGCTTCCTAAGGTTCCTCTATTCCTTATGGAAGGAATATACAATCAAAAAAGGATATATTTTTGAGTCTATATATATACAGGTGGGGGGGGGGGGGGGGGGGGGGTCAGGTGAGCAGAAAGGCTTCCTGAAAGGCGTCCCTGAAAAGGCTTCCTAAGGTTCCTCTATTCCTTATGGAAGGAATATACAATCAAAAAAGGATATATTTTTGAGTCTATATATATACACATAGGGTATATTCAACATATATTGGATATACTCAATCAAAAAAGTTCCCTCTGTGCAGGGCTGAGCAGAGGTCTGTGATCCAAGGCAAGCTCTGACGCAGCAGGGGGCTGTCCTGGCTTGTGGGGCCTACGGTGGCCCTCGGGGACGGGAGGGGGCGGGGGCTTTGCCTGTGTCTCCAGACCACTGGCTCAGGCTAAGCTCAAGGCCACTGGAGCAGGAGCGCTACACTGCAGATCCCTTGACTCTGCAGGCAGGAGCTTCACACTTCATCTGGACAAGGTATGGAATTTTGCAAAAATAAAAGCAAAGAGGGGCTCACACTGAGAGTTCAGAACACTGAGCTTACACATGGGGAGCTGCACTGGGGAAGCCACCCCAGTGTGGAACAGACACATCTGCACGAGTGGGCACAGGAGCCACTGGCCTTGGTAGCTGGACAAGGCAGGACAGAGGGGACTCAGTCCTGGAGGGGCTCAGTGCCAGCCCCAGCTCGGTGCCCCTTCAAGAAAAACAGGAGGGGGTATGGCAGCACGAGAGACCCTTCCACCTCCAACAACTTCTCAACCCTGAAAAGGCTTCCTAAGGTTCCTCTATTCCTTATGGAAGGAATATACAATCAAAAAAGGATATATTTTTGAGTCTATATATATACACATAGGGTATATTCAACATATATTGGATATACTCAATCAAAAAAGTTCCCTCTGTGCAGGGCTGAGCAGAGGTCTGTGATCCAAGGCAAGCTCTGACGCAGCAGGGGGCTGTCCTGGCTTGTGGGGCCTACGGTGGCCCTCGGGGACGGGAGGGGGCGGGGGCTTTGCCTGTGTCTCCAGACCACTGGCTCAGGCTAAGCTCAAGGCCACTGGAGCAGGAGCGCTACACTGCAGATCCCTTGACTCTGCAGGCAGGAGCTTCACACTTCATCTGGACAAGGTATGGAATTTTGCAAAAATAAAAGCAAAGAGGGGCTCACACTGAGAGTTCAGAACACTGAGCTTACACATGGGGAGCTGCACTGGGGAAGCCACCCCAGTGTGGAACAGACACATCTGCACGAGTGGGCACAGGAGCCACTGGCCTTGGTAGCTGGACAAGGCAGGACAGAGGGGACTCAGTCCTGGAGGGGCTCAGTGCCAGCCCCAGCTCGGTGCCCCTTCAAGAAAAACAGGAGGGGGTATGGCAGCACGAGAGACCCTTCCACCCCCAACAACTTCTCACAGAACCAGTGACTCTACCTCCAAGAGGCAGGCAGTGTCCAGCTTCTGGGCTAGGAGGCGTGCTGCGACACCTGAGTTCTCAGCTCAGCCACCCGGCTGCCATACAGAACCTGGGAGCAGCACCATGCTAAGCAGTCACTGACCAGCAGAGGACAGCTGCAGCGGCCCTCCCCCCCGGGCCCGCGCCCCTCCCGGCACCCAGGAGACAAAGCGGGGCAGGGCTGAGGCCGGCCGGCGGGAAGCAGGCACTCACCTCTGCTCTGCGCTGCTGCTGGGGGGCCGGGGGGCCAAAGACTTGCCCTCCGCCGTCTCAGGGCTCTCCTCCACGTCCTTACAAGCAGCATCTTGAGAGGTAGACAGTTTTCCTTCCTCACTGCATAAAGAGGACGACAGGCAGCGTGAGAGGCCAAGGTGGCACCGCCAGGCGGAGGACGAGGACGCATGCGATGGCCCTGAGTCACGGCGGCCATGGAGCCAAGCCCCGGGGCTGAGCATGCTCGGGGAGGGGCGCAGGGGCCACAGACACGGCGGGGGGGCACGGACACGCCAGGGGGCCATGGAGGGGAGGGCCACACATGTGGGAGCTGAGAGAGGGACGATGTGATGCAGCTGGTGTCTGGTGGAAACAGCCCTGCGGCACTGTACATACCGGTAGGATCTCAACACTCTGAGGCCAAGGGTGCAAAACGGAAAAAGAAATGGACAAGACTTTCAGAACACTCCTAAAATGAGGCATTGGGGAATACTATGTCCACGACCGCACATAAGCAAAACTGCAGGCTCGGAGAAGGTGTCAAATGGACCTGTTTGAAGGAACGAGTCTTCAGTTAAAGGTTTTGTGCCCAGGGCCAAGCCCCCCATCGGCTTGCTGGCTGAGGTCTCGGAAGCAGGAGGCCGTGCAGCTGAGCCAGGACCAGCCTCCTGCACTGTCTCTGACAAGGACTGAGAAGGACAAACCATGGTGGGAGAGAACGGGAGCAGCGGCCAGGACCGGGGCAGAGCGAGCCTTAAGGGGCCAGAGGGCTTGGGGAAACGAAACACCAGAGGATGGTTTCCTCTTCTAGGCTCCTGGAGCCTCCACTGTCTGTGGACTAGAAACCTGAGACTTCTGCCTGTTCTGTCTGGATGTCCCGTTTGTTTTGGTGACACAATTCAAGACAGCACTGAACGGAGCCTAAGGGCAGGGACAGGTCCCACCATCCTTAGTGCTGGGTCCTATCTTCGATCCGCTTGTGAGAAACCTCATTTTAGGGTGACTTCTGAGTGGCTTGCAGATGGCTTGGGGCAATACATTTATGGGAAGGGACCCGAAGTCTAGCCCCTTCCTCCTCCTAATTCATCCCTACTCTCCATTCCCTGCTCAACACAGCTATGCAGATGAGTTCCAGGCCTGTTACCTTCATTGCTGTAAAACGTACAGTCATTTTACCTATGTGGATTCTGAGACCCACGGTTGGCCCTGAATCACACCCTCCCTGCACTCGGGATGGCCCCAGCATAGCTGGGAGCTCCGTCTGCCCTGCAGACTGGAACACAGCACCCCGAGGAGCCCCCATCCTGTCCCCACAGCTGCAACGGCTGCCACCGGCTGCCACCGCCTGCCTCCGCCCAGGGGGCCCACTCGGGCACCTCTCAGGCTTCACACCAGGACTGGGAAACACCGTCATCTCTCCAACTACAAGAACGCCCCCAGTGCCCCGAGAACGACTGCCTCCGCCAGCCTCCGCCACGAGTAGGGCCGTGGGGCTCCTGCGGCCCCACACCCACCACACCCATGTTCCCCACCGCTCCCCCTCCTGCTGGTTTAATAAGATGTGTCTGAGTTCTCAGAATCCTTTCTGAGTTTTTCTTCTTTTTGCCCCTTCGGGTGTCCTTGTCTATAAACTGCCTGTTGCTATTTTTCGCCCATTTTCGGATCTGGGTTTTCATTCTTTTCCTTATTGGTTTGAATACTAAATGCTAATTTCTGGCTGATTTAGAACTGTAAGCTTTTCCCTCTTAATTTGTCATCTGCCTCTTAATTTTGTCTACAGTAATTTATCAACCAGAAATTCTTCACTTTGATGCAACCCAATCCTATTCTCTGCATGAGGTTTATGCTTTTAAAGGCAGTCTGTTCTGATTCGAAAAAGCAGCCCCTTTCTGCCCTCAGATGAGAACAGTGTTTCCTTCTACCATGAGACTCTGGCCACAGCACTTAATTCCAGTACCGCATCTTCTCACCTGGAAAGTGGGATAATGACCATGGTGCTTTCGGTTTTAATCATATACAACTTTCCACACCCCCCAAACACTTCATCAAAAATGTCAAACGACTTCTTCATTCTATTAATATGCACTGAATTACACAGACAGATTTTCTAATGTTGAACCATCTTTACAATTCAGGGATAAATTAACTAATCATTATGAAGTATTTCTGGCATACTTTAACGATGTTGAACAGTTCAGTGATAAACTGATCTTTATGAAATTCGGTGGCAGTAAGGAAATACCCCTCATCCAAGGTAAGGAACAGTGGCTGTGCTTTGCTGGAGCAGCCGCAAAGAGATACCCCACGGCCAAGGTAAGAGAAACCCAAGTAAGATGGCAGGTGTTGCAAGAGGGAATCAGAGGGCAGACACACTGAAACCATACTCACAGAAAGCTAGTCAATCTAATCACACTAGGACCACAACCTTGTCTAACTCAGTGAAACCAAGCCATGCCTACGGGGCAACCCGAGAAGGGCAGGTCATGGTGGAGCGGGCTGACAGAACGTGGTCCACTGGAGAAGGGAATGGCAAACCACTTCAGTATTCTTGCTTTGAGAACCCCATGAACAGTATGAAAAGGCAAAATGATAGAATAACAAAAGAGGAACTCCCCAGGTCATTAGGTGCCCAATATGCTACTGGAGATCAGTGGAGAAATAACTCCAGAAAGAATGAAGGGATGGAGCCAAAGCAAAAACAATACCCAGTTGTGCATGTGACTGGTGATAGAAGCAAGATCCGATGCTGTAAAGAGCAATATTGCACAGGAACCTGGAATGCCAGGTCCATGAATCAAGGCAAATTGGAAGTGGTCAAACAAGAGATGGCAAGGGTGAATGTCGACATTCTAGGAATTAGCGAACTAAAATGGACT
Organism: Madoqua kirkii; assembly: GCA_006408675.1. Taxonomy (NCBI): domain Eukaryota; kingdom Metazoa; phylum Chordata; class Mammalia; order Artiodactyla; family Bovidae; genus Madoqua; species Madoqua kirkii. The sequence goes on along the minus strand of SJYC01077657.1, from coordinate 821 downwards.
GGAATGGGTGAATTTAACTCAGATGACCATTATATCTACTACTGCAGGCAGGAATCCCTCAGAAGAAATGGAGTAGCCATTATGGTCAACAAGAGAGTCCGAAATGCAGTACTTGGATGCAACCTCAAAAAATGACAGAATGATCTCTGTTCGTCTCCAAGGCAAACCATTCAATATCACAATTATCTAAGTCTATGCCCCAACCAGTAATGCTGAAGAAGCTGAAGTTGAACAGTTTTATGAAGACCTACAAGACTTTTTAGAACTAACACCCAAAAAAGATGTCCTTTTCATTATAGGAGACTGGAATGCTAAGGTAGAAAGTCAAGAAACACCTGGAGTAACAGGCAAATTTGGTCTTGGAATATGGAATGAAGCAGGGCAAAGACTAATAGAGTTTTGCCAAGAAAATGCACTGGTCATAGCAAACACCCTCTTCCAACAACACAAGAGAAGGCTCTACACATGGACATCACCAGATGGTCAACACCGAAATCAGACTGATTATATTCTATGCAGCCAAAGATGGAGAAGCTCTATACTGTCAAAAACAAGACCAGGAGCTGACTGTGGCTCAGATCATGAACTCCGTATTGCCAAATTCAGACTTAAATTGAAGAAAGTAGGGAAAACCGCTAGACCATTCAGATATGACCTAAATTAAATCCCTTATGATTATACAGTGAAAGTGAGAAATAGATTTAAGGGACTAGATCTGACAGATAGAGTACCTGATGAACTATGGAATGAGGTTCGTGACATTGTACGGGAAACAGGGATCAAGACCATCCCCATGGAAAAGAAATGCAAAAAAGCAAAAT